>MJUU01044164.1:0-10820 GCA_002080025.1 Modiolus philippinarum | reverse complement strand
AAGCTTTGCCTGTAAGCATGACATTATAGATCGGCCAGTGTGAAACCTATTTTTGCCGAATGGCCAGGCGGGAATAAATCAAATTTGTATCAAGGTTTTGCTCCGATAAGTTCAAAGAGTTGGAAGAATAAATGAGATAAACAGATGGTCTGAAACTTTTTTCTTTCCAAAGTCCAAGCCAGGGTGTAATAAATTTGCATCTAAACTTAAGTCCTAGATCTGGTGAATTGTGACATTAGAAAATGAGGGGGACACCATAAAAAACTTGATATATTACTTTTTAAAAGGGAAATTATTGCACATTGCCTACAAAGCATTATATCAGAGGGGATTTAGCCTATTCACATTTAGGTTTTGGCCCTATAAGTTCTGGGTATTGGTAGAGGATAAAAAAGTTAGCCGCTTTCGCCAAAAACTTAGGTAGATTTTTTCTCATACGGGATTTCATTCCACATTCTCCAAACCTAGGTACATTCTTTTTCTGCAGGGTTTCATTAGACCTTGACTATACTGATACCATGATAGATCGGCCGGTACGAAAAATATTTCTTTCCAAAGGCCAAACCAGGTTGTAGCAAGTTTGCATCTAAGCTTTGGTCCTAGAAATTTTGGGAATCGGAACATTATAAATGTGGTGGGGGCCATAAAAAACCTCTATACATTTCTTATTAAACGGGAATCCATAACATCCGTAACTTATTTTTGTTTAAA
The DNA here is from genome assembly GCA_002080025.1 of Modiolus philippinarum. Taxonomy (NCBI): domain Eukaryota; kingdom Metazoa; phylum Mollusca; class Bivalvia; order Mytilida; family Modiolidae; genus Modiolus; species Modiolus philippinarum. The sequence goes on along the minus strand of MJUU01044164.1, from coordinate 10,109 downwards.
GGCCAAGCCATGGTTAAGCAAATTCGCATACAAGCTTTGCCTGTAATCATGACATCATAGATCGGCCAGTGTTAAACCTGTTTTTGCCGAATGCCCAGGCGGAGATTTATCAAATTTGGATCCAGGTTCTGGTCCTATAAGTTCAAAGAATTGGCAGAGCATAAATGAGATAATCTTCATCAACAATTTTGCAACAAAGACCTAGATAAGAAAAGATTTCCATTTGACATGCCCTCTGTCTATTACAAAATAGATCGGCCATATTTAAACTGATCTCTGTCTGAAGTCCAAGACATAATATCGGACATTTGCATGCAGGTGTCTGCCCTATAACTTCGGGGAACTTGCAGAGTATAACTGCAATGATGACCGTCAAAGAATATCCGAGGTACATTTCTGCTTGAACAGGGTTTCATCAGACCTGATAACATGATAGATCGGCCAGTTCGAAAACATTTCTTTCTAAAGGCCAAGCCAGGGCGCAGCGAGTTTGCATCTAGGCTTTTGTTCTAGAACTTTTGGAAATCGGAACATTAAAAATTAGGTGGGCGCAATAAAAAAACCTCTATACATTCCTTGTGAAATGGGAATCCATAACATCCATAACTTATTTCTGTTTAAAGGACAAGCCATGGTTAAGCCAATTTGCATACAAGCTTTGCCTGTAAGCATGACATTATAGATCGGCCAGTGTGAAACCTATTTTTGCCGAATGGCCAGCCGGGAATAAATCAAATTTGCATCAAGGTTTTGCTCCGATAAGTTCAAAGAGTTGGAAGAATAAATGAGATAAACAGATGGTCTGAAACTTTTTTCTTTCCAAAGTCCAAGCCAGGGCGTAATAAATTTGCATCTAAACTTAAGTCCTAGATCTGGTGAATTGTGACATTACAAAATGAGGGGGACACCATAAAAAACTTGATATATTACTTTTTAAAAGGGAAATTATTGCACATTGCCTACAAAGCATTATATCAGAGGGGATTTAGCCTATTCACATTTAGGTTTTGGCCCTATAAGTTCTGGGTATTGGTAGAGGATAAAAAAGTTAGCCGCTTTCGCCAAAAACTTAGGTAGATTTTTTCTCATACGGGATTTCATTCCACATTCTCCAAACCTAGGTACATTCTTTTTCTGCAGGGTTTCATTAGACCTTGACTATACTGATACCATGATAGATCGGCCGGTACGAAAAATATTTCTTTCCAAAGGCCAAACCAGGTTGTAGCAAGTTTGCATCTAAGCTTTGGTCCTAGAAATTTTGGGAATCGGAACATTATAAATGTGGTGGGGGCCATAAAAAACCTCTATACATTTCTTATTAAACGGGAATCCATAACATCCGTAACTTATTTTTGTTTAAAGGCCAAGCCATGGTTAAGCAAATTCGCATACAAGCTTTGCCTGTAATCATGACATCATAGATCGGCCAGTGTTAAACCTGTTTTTGCCGAATGCCCAGGCGGAGATTTATCAAATTTGGATCCAGGTTCTGGTCCTATAAGTTCAAAGAATTGGCAGAGCATAAATGAGATAATCGTCATCAACAATTTTGCAACAAAGACCTAGATAAGAAAAGATTTCCATTTGACATGCCCTCTGTCTATTACAAAATAGATCGGCCATATTTAAACTGATCTCTGTCTGAAGTCCAAGACATAATATCGGACATTTGCATGCAGGTGTCTGCCCTATAACTTCGGGGAACTTGCAGAGTATAACTGCAATGATGACCGTCAAAGAATATCCGAGGTACATTTCTGCTTGAACAGGGTTTCATCAGACCTGATAACATGATAGATCGGCCAGTTCGAAAACATTTCTTTCTAAAGGCCAAGCCAGGGCGCAGCGAGTTTGCATCTAGGCTTTTGTTCTAGAACTTTTGGAAATCGGAACATTAAAAATTAGGTGGGCGCAATAAAAAAACCTCTATACATTCCTTGTGAAATGGGGATCCATAACATCCATAACATATTTCTGTTTAAAGGACAAGCCATGGTTAAGCCAATTTGCATACAAGCTTTGCCTGTAAGCATGACATTATAGATCGGCCAGTGTGAAACCTATTTTTGCCGAATGGCCAGCCGGGAATAAATCAAATTTGCATCAAGGTTTTGCTCCGATAAGTTCAAAGAGTTGGAAGAATAAATGTGATAAACAGATGGTCTGAAACTTTTTTCTTTCCAAAGTCCAAGCCAGGGCGTAATAAATTTGCATCTAAACTTAAGTCCTAGATCTGGTGAATTGTGACATTACAAAATGAGGGGGACACCATAAAAAACTTGATATATTACTTTTTAAAAGGGAAATTATTACACATTACCTACAAAGCATTATATCAAAGATCGGCCGTTCTGAAACTTATTTCTGCCGAAAGGGCAAGAGGTGATTTAGCCTATTTGCATTTAAGCTTTGGCCCTATAAGTTCGGGGTATTGGTAGAGGATAAAAAAGTTAGCCGCTATCGCCAAAAACTTAGGTAGATTTTTTGTTATACGTGGTTTCATTCCACATTCTCCAAAACCTAGGTACATTCTTTTTCTGCGGGGTTTCATTAGACCTTGACTATACTGATAACATGATAGATCGGCCGGTACGAAAAATATTTCTTTCCAAAGGCCAAGCCAGGGTGTAGCAAGTTTCCATCTAAGCTTTGGTCCTAGAAATTTTGGGAATCGGAACATTATAAATGTGGTGAGGGCCATAAAAAACCTCTATACATTACTTATTAAACGGGAATCCATAACATCCATAACTTATTTTTGTTTAAAGGCCAAGCCATGGTTAAGCAAATTCGCATACAAGCTTTGCCTGTAATCATGACATGATCGGCCATTGTTAAACCTGTTTTTGCCGAATGGCCAGGCGGGGATTTATCAAATTTGCATCAAGGTTTTGCTCCTATAAGTTAAAGAGTTGGTAGTGCATAAATGAGATAAACTGTTTTTCTTTCCAAAGTCCAAGCCAGGGTGTAATAAATTTGTATCTAAGCTTTAGTCCTAGATCTGGTGAATTGTGACATTAGAAAATGAGGGGGACACCATAAAAAACTTGATATATTACTTTTTAAAAGGGAAATTATTACACATTGCCTACAAAGCATTATATCAAAGATCGACCGTTCTGAAACTTATTTCTGCCGAAAGGGCAAGAGGTGATTTAGCCTATTTTGCATTTAAGCTTTGGTCCTATAAGTTCGGGGTTTTGGTAGAGGATAAAAAAGTTAGCCGCTTTCGCCAAAAACTTAGGTAGATTTTTTGTCATACGGGATTTCATTCCACATTCTCCAAACCTAGGTACATTCTTTTTCTGCAGGGTTTCATTAGACCTTGACTATACTGATACCATGATAGATCGGCCGGAACAAAAAATATTTCTTTCCAAAGGCCAAACCAGGTTGTAGCAAGTTTGCATCTAAGCTTTGGTCCTAGAAATTTTGGGAATCGGAACATTATAAATGTGGTGGGGGCCATAAAAAACCTCTATACATTTCTTATTAAACGGGAATCCATAACATCCGTAACTTATTTTTGTTTAAAGGCCAAGCCATGGTTAAGCAAATTCGCATACAAGCTTTGCCTGTAATCATGACATCATAGATCGGCCATTGTTAAACCTGTTTTTGCCGAATGCCCAGGCGGGGATTTATCAAATTTGGATCCAGGTTCTGATCCTATAAGTTCAAAGAATTGGCAGAGCATAAATGAGATAATCGTCATCAACAATTTTGCAACAAAGACCTAGATACATTTCCATGTAAGAAAAGATTTCCATTTGACATGCCCTCAGTCTATTACACAATAGATCGGCCATACTTAAACTTATCTCTGTCTGAAGTCCAAGACATAATATCGGACATTTGCATGCAGGTGTCTGCCCTATAACTTCGGGGAACTTGCAGAGTATAACTGCAATGATGACCATCAACGAATATCCGAGATACATTTCTGCTTGAACAGGGTTTTATCAGACCTTGTTTATACTGATAACATGATAGATCGGCCGGTTCGAAAAACATTTCTTTCTAAAGGCCAAGCCAGGGTGCAGCAAGTTTGCATCCAGGCTTTTGTTCTAAAACTTTTGGGAATCGGAACATTATAAATGAGGTGGGCGCCATAAAAAACCTCTATACATTCCTTGTGAAATGGGAATCCATAACATCCATAACTTATTTAGGTTTAAAGGACAAGCCATGGTTAAGCCAATTTGCATACAAGCTTTGCCTGTAATCATGACATCATAGATCGGCCAGTGTTAAACCTGTTTTTGCCGAATGCCCAGGCGGAGATTTATGAAATTTGGATCCAGGTTCTGGTCCTATAAGTTTGAAGAATTGGCAGTGCATAAATGAGATAATCGTCATCAACAATTTTGCAACAAAGACCTAGATACATTTCCATGTAAGAAAAGATTTCCATTTGACATGCCCTCTGTCTATTACACAATAGATCGGCCATACTTAAACTTATCTCTGTCTGAAGTCCAAGACATAATATCGGACATTTGCATGCAGGTGTCTGCCCTATAACTTCGGGGAACTTGCAGAGTATAACTGCACTGATGACGATCAACGAATATCCGAGGTACATTTCTGCTTGAACAGGGTTTCATCAGACCTTGTTTATACTGATAACATGATAGATCGGCCGGTTCGAAAAACTTTTCTTTCTAAACGCCAAGCCAGGGTGCAGCGAGTTTGCATCTAGGCTTTTGTTCTAGAACTTTTGGGAATCGGAACATTATAAATGAGGTGGGCGCCAAAAAAAACCTCTATACATTTCTTATTAAACGGGAATCCATAACATCCATAACTTATTTTTGTTTAAAGGCCAAGCCATGGTTAAGCAAATTCGCATACAAGCTTTGCCTGTAATCATGACATCACAGATCGGCCAGTGTTAAACCTGTTTTTGTAGAATGCCCAGGCGGAGATTTATCAAATTTGGATCCAGGTTCTGGTCCTATAAGTTCAAAGAATTTGCAGAGCATAAATGAGATAATCGTCATCAACAATTTTGCAAGAAAGACCTAGATACATTTCCATGTAAGAAAAAAATTCAACATGACATGCCCTCTGTCTATTACACAATAGATCGGCCAATTTTAAACTTATCTCTGTCTGAAGTCCAAGACATAATATCGGGCATTTGCATGCAGGTGTCTGCCCTATAACTTCGGGGAACTTGCAGAGTATAACTGCAATGATGACCATCAACGACTATCCGAGGTACATTTCTGCTTGAACAGGGTTTCATCAGACCTTGTTTATACTGATAACATGATAGATCGGCCGGTTCGAAAAATATTTCTTTCTAAAGGCCAAGCCAGGGTGCAGCAAGTTTGCATCTAGGCTTTTGTTCTAGAACTTTTGGGAATCGGAACATTATAAATGAGCTGGGCGCCATAAAAAACCTCTATACATTCCTTGTGAAATGGGAATCCATAACATCCATAACTTATTTCTGTTTAAAGGACAAGCCATGGTTAAGCCAATTTGCATACAAGCTTTGCCTGTAAGCATGACATTATAGATCGGCCAGTGTTAAACCTATTTTTGCCGAATGACCAGGCGGGAATTTATCAAATTTGCATCAAGGTTTTGCTCCTATAAGTTCAAAGAGTTGGTAGTGCATAAATGAGATAAACAGATGGTCTGAAAGTTTTTTCTTTCTAAAGTCCAAGCCAGGGTGTAATAAATTTGCATCTAAGCTTTAGTCCTAGATCTGGTGAATTGTGACATTACAAAATGAGGGGGACACCATAAAAAACTTGATATATTACTTTTTAAAAGGGAAATTATTACACATTGCCTACAAAGCATTATATCATAGATCGGCCGTTCTGAAACTTATTTCTGCAGAAAGGGCAAGAGGTGATTTAGCCTATTTGCATTTAAGCTTTGGTCCTATAAGTTCGGGGTTTTGGTAGAGGATAAAAAAGTTAGCCGCTATCGCAAAAACTTAGGTAGATTTTTTGTTATACGGGGTTTCATTCCGCATTCTCCAAAACCTAGGTACACTCTTTTTCTGCAGGGTTTCATTAGACCTTGACTATACTGATAACATGATAGATCGGCCGGTACGAAAAATATTTCTTTCCAAAGGCCAAGCCAGGGTGTAGCAAGTTTGCATCTAAGCTTTGGCCCTAGAAATTTTGGGAATCGGAACATTATAAATGTGGTGGGGGCCATAAAAAACCTCTATACATTTCTTATTAAACAGGAATCCATAACATCCATAACTTATTTTTGTTTAAAGGCCAAGCCATGGTTAAGCAAATTTGCATACAAGCTTTGCCTGTAATCATGACATCATAGATCGGCCAGTGTTAAACTCGTTTTTGCCGAATGCCCAGGCGGAGATTTATCAAATTTGGATCCAGGTTCTGGTCCCATAAGTTTAAAGAAGTGGCAGAGCATAAATGAGATAATCGTCATCAACAATTTTGCAACAAAGACCTAGATACATTTCCATGTAAGAAAAGATTTCCATTTGACATGCCCTCTGTCTATTACACAATAGATCGGCCATACTTAAACTTATCTCTTTCTGAAGTCCAAGACATAATATCGGACATTTGCATGCAGGTGTCTGCCCTATAACTTCGGGGGAACTTGCAGAGTATAACTGCAATGATGACCATCAACGAATATCCGAGGTACATTTCTAATTGAACAGGGTTTCATCAGATCTTGTTTATACTGATAACATGATAGATCGGCCGGTTCGAAAAACATTTCTTTCTAAAGGCCAAGCCAGGGTACAGCGAGTTTGCATCTAGGCTTTTGTTCTAGAACTTTTGGGAATCGGAACATTATAAATGAGGTGGGCGCCATAAAAAACCTCTATTCATTCCTTGTGAAATGGGAATCCATAACATCCATAACTTATTTTTGTTTAAAGGACAAGCCATGGTTAAGCCAATTTGCATACAAGCTTTGCCTGTAAGCATGACATTATAGATCGGCCAGTGGGAAACCTATTTTTGCCGAATGGCCAGGCGGGGATTTATCAAATTTGCATCAAGGTTTTCTCCTATAAGTTCAAAGAGTTGGTAGTGCATAAATGAGATAACAGATGGTCTGAAGCTTTTTTTCTTTCCAAAGTCCAAGCCAGGGTGTAACAAGAGCTGTCGCCGAATGGCAGCCAAATATACCCCCTGCTCATTGAACCCTGAATCGATATGGTAGGTGCAAATTTAAGTTGGTGTGGACACAGTACAATTTTTGACACAATACAAGTATGGATATCATGATTAATCTTCAAGAAAGAATTTTTCACACGAAATCCAATGAAAATACTCCTGTCGAAATCAGACAAATATAAAATTCACCCTTTTTTAGCCTATTTGACATTTTAGAAAAGAATCATTACCATTAGAGAAATTTCATTACAAAACTTTGAAAACAACTTTTCATGAGGATTACGATGAAAACTGTGTTTCTCCCCACAGCTTGATTACACAATATCTACACTTTAAATTATTTCTTAGAAAAAAGACGTTAACAAAAGTCACAGTCAAATTATCTCCCCTTCCAAGTTTCCGACAATAATTATATTCCTTCATGCACATCTACATATAATGTTCTTCCTTTGTGTAAAGTTTCGTCAAAATCTTTCAAGTGGTTTAAGAGGAGTTGCGCTTACGAGGTAACCCATACATAGGGAATCAATAAAAATTCTAAGATGAATTATCTCCCCTTCCTGGTTTCGGACAATAATTATATTCCTTCATGCACATCTCCATATAGTGTCCTTCCTTTGTGTAAAGTTTTATCAAAATCCTTCAAGTGGTTTGAGAGGAGTTGCGCTTACGAGGTAACCCATACATAGGGAATCAACGAAAAGTCAAAGTCGAATTATCTCCCCTTCCTGGTTTCCGACAATAATTATATTCCTTCATGCACATCTACATATAGTGTTCTTCCTTTGTATAAAGTTTCATCAAAATCCATTCAGTGGTTTAAGAGGAGTTGCGCTTACGAGGTAACCCATACATAGGGAATCAACAAAAAGTCTAAGTCGAATTATCTCCCCTTCCAGGTTTCCGACAATAATTATATTCCTTCATGCACATCTCCATAGAGTGTTCTTCTTTTGTGTAAAGTTTCATTAAAATCCTTCAAGCTGTTTAAGAGGAGTTGCGCTTACGAGAAGTGTGGAGAGACGGACAGACGGAGAGACAGACGGACGGACAGACAGACAGGGTGATTCCTATATACCCCCCCCCCAAACTTTGTTTGCGGGGGTATAATAAATTTGCATATAAGCTTTAGTCCTAGATCTGGTGAATTGTGACATTACAAAATGAGGGGGTAGACCATAAAAAAAACTTGATATATTACTTTTTAAAAGGGAAATTATTACGCCTTGCCTACAAACCATGGTATCATAGATCGGCCGTTCTGAAACTTATTTCTGGCGAAAGGATAAGAAGTGATTTAGCCTATTTGCATTTAAGCTTTGGCCCTATAAGTTAGGGGTATTGGTAGAGGATAAAAAGTTAGCCTCTATCGCCAAAAATTTAGGTAGATTTTTTGTTATACGGGGTATCATTCCGCATTCACCAAAACCTAGGTACATTCTTTTTTCTGCAGGGTTTCATCAGACCTTGACTATACTCATAACATGATAGATCGACCGGTACGAAAAATATTTCTTTCCGAAGGCCAAGCCAGGGTGTAGCAAGTTTGCATCTAAGCTTTGGTCCTAGAAATTTTGGGAATCGGAACATAATAAATGTGGTGGGGCCATAAAAAACCTCTATACATTACTTATTAAACGGGAATCCATAAGCAAATTCGCATACAAGCTTTGCCTGTAATCATGACATCATAGATCGGCCAGTGTTAAACCTGTTTTTGCCGAATGCCCAGGATGAGACTTATCAAATTTGTATCCAGGTTCTGGTCCTATAAGTTCAAAGAATTGGCAGAGCCCTCTGTCTATTACACAATAGATTGGCCATACTTAAACTTCTTTCTGTCTTAAGTCCAAGACATAATATCGGACATTTGCATGCAGGTGTCTCCCCTATAACTTCGGGGAACTTGCAGGGTTTTGCTCCTATAAGTTCAACCATGTTATCAGTATAGTCAAGGTCTAATGAAACCCTGCAGAAAAAGAATGTACCTAGGTTTTGGAGAATGCGGAATGAAACCCCGTATAACAAAAAATCTACCTTAGTTTTTGGCGATAGCGGCTAACTTTTTTATCCTCTACCAATACCCCGAACTTATAGGGCCAAAGCTTAAATGCAAATAGGCTAAATCACCTCTTGCCCTTTCGGCAGAAATAAGTTTCAGGACGGCCGATCTATGATATAATGCTTTGTAAGCAATGTGTAATAATTTCATTTTTAAAAAGTAATATATCAAGTTTTTATGGTGTCTCCCTCATTTTGTAATGTCACAATTCACCAGATCTAGGACTTAAGCTTAGATGCAAATTTATTACACCCTGGCTTGGACTTTGGAAAGAAAAAAGTTTCAGACCATCTGTTTATCTCATTTATGCACTACCAACTCTTTGAACTTATAGGAGCAAAACCTTAAAGCAAATTTGATAAATCCCCGCCTGGCCATTTGGCAAAAATAGGTTTCACACTGGCCGATCTATAATGTCATGCTTACAGGCAAAGCTTATATGCAAATTGGCTTAACCATGGTTTGTCCTTTAAACAGAAATAAGTTATGGATGTTATGGATTCCCATTTCACAAGGAATGTATAAAGGTTTTTATGGCGCCCACCTCATTTATAATGTTCCGATTCCCAAAAGTTCTAGAACAAAAGCCTAGATGCAAACTCGCTGCACCCTGGCTTGGCCTTTAGAAAGAAATGTTTTTCGAACCGGCCGATCTATCATGTTATCAGTATAAACAAGGTCTGATGAAACCCTGTTCAAGCAGAAATGTACCTCGGATATTCGTTGATGGTCATCATTGCAGTTATACTCTGCAAGTTCCCCGAAGTTATAGGGCAGACACCTGCATGCAAATGTCCGATATTATGTCTTGGACTTGAGAAAGATATAAGTTTAAGTATGGCCGATCTATTGTGTAAAAGACAGAGGGCATGTCAAATGGAAATCTTTTCTTACATGGAAATGTA
>MJUU01044163.1:97094-117165 GCA_002080025.1 Modiolus philippinarum | reverse complement strand
ATATAATTTTATGTCTCTAATACTTATGTAAGTAAAATAAAAGTAATAAATTTTCGTTTTGTTGTTATTCAGATTTGATGGTTACGTTTTAAATCCATTCATGTTTTATTTCGGGTTTTTACTTTTTAATGAATAAAGCCAACTTCTGCTTTATATCCATGACCCCTTTTTGTAGTTTTCGGCATAGAACTAAAATATGAATCGTTAGCTACAATTAACTAATTGAAATCCATTCCTATCTAACATCCCTTTGATCTGTTTTGTACTCGCTTGTTCTGATCGTTTTCTCATGCCATATTCAAATTGAATGGTTGGATAATTTCTACAAAAATTCTTTCTCTCTAATTTGACTAATTTCATCCGATATCTTTCCTTTTCCTTCTTTATGAAAGAAAACCTCGATTCTGTTCCTTTTTGTTCGGATGGGCCATTTTGCCAAATGTCAGCTGATTAGAAAAGCAATACTAACGATGGAACTACATCTGTGCGGAACTGAAAAATATCCGTTTTTAACGACCACCTTGACAAAAGCAAAGGTGGTCGGCCTGCAAAAAACCTGGTCGGCAAAGCCAGCTTAAATGGCAAATGGAAAACACTGTTGTCTAAACCATACCCTGACTTAACCGAAAACCTGTCTAAACCAAACTTGATATAAAGACCCTTCGTATCAACTTCTATATATTTTGAACCTGTGTAAACCGAATACCTGTCGAAATCGAACACATTCTTCAGTCCCAGATGGGTTCGGTTTAGACAGGTTTCACTGTACACCATATCTAAGAAAAAAAAAAGAGCATACATCTCAACACGGGGATTGTTTTACCAACTCGATATAATCTCATGTACAAGTACAATGAAACCTATCGAAACCGAACCCTGACTAAACCGAAAACCTGTCTAAACCAAACTTGATGTAAAGACCCTTTGTATCAACTTCTATATATTTTGAACCTGTGTAAACGGAACACCTGGCGAAATCAAATACATTCTTCAGTCCCAGATGGGTTCGGTTTAGACAGGTTTCACTGTACACCATATCTAAGAAAAATAAAGAGCATACATCTCAACACGGGGATTGTTTTACCAACTCCAAAGTCAGTAATAGCTATGAAATAATGAGGCAAGTTAAGACATATAAAATAATATTGCCAAAAGACTTAAATAAACAAAGAAAATATAAAGTTTGAACCTTTGGCTTCAATCTCTTTTATGGCATCATCTTAAAAGCTGAATAAAAGTGACAGTTAACAGCCAATTTAATCTAATTGTGATACAATGAACTATACTCTATCACCAGACATTACAGTAAATATATTTAAATACATCCATTATTTTTTTTCCCTTCTTCTGTGATTCATAAAGCTCATCATTCTATATTTTAGGCCATTCAAAAAAAAATTGTTTGTTTCTCAAGCCTTTTTATTTCAAATTAGATGCAGGTGGGAGGTTCTTTATTTTTTTATTTTATTGTTTCTTAGATGTCACTAAAATTGAATTTAGATTTAACTTAAAAAAAAAAAAACTGGAGGAAATTAAAAAAACATTTGAGGCGGCTCTTTTCCAGATGCGGGCAAGCCCTGAGAAACAAATTTTTTTTTTTTGAATGGCCTTATGTGACAAATTTTAATTGTGACTTGTGACAATAAATATGAAATCAAATAATTCTGAACCTAACCACTAAAGTTAACAAATAAAAATGTTGACAGTATCATCCCAATATACAGTTCTAAAAAACATTCACATATATTAGTCCCTCTGATTTATCACATAGACTGAATATAGATATTTAACCTTTTATTGTTTATTTTCTTAAATGCCATGAAAAACAGCCAAAACTCAAAATGTTTGGCACCTCCCTTTTAATTTCATTCTAATTATGATTTTCATATCATTTTTTACCTCTTTTTTCAAGATTTTAACTATGCCAAAATTCAAACGTATAAAAAAGATGTTGACTTAATTAAAAAACTTATTGTATTAAATACAACAACATCCTAATTCCAGCTACCACCTTATGACATTGCATTTACAAAACATGTAAGTGCTCTGCATACTATTATAGTTATATAACAACAGTTAATGATTTAGTTTTGTGAATTATGGACTTAATGAAAATAACCTTTGACTTACAATTTGAGTATTATAATTAATGCTTATACTGATGTTGATATAAACCAATATATTTTATGATAGGATATGGAGTAAATGAACATGAGACCATAACTCATATGTTAACTCCAACTGCAATAATTTTTATGAGCAGGCGCAGCTGCAGGGAATTTGAAAAGGGGGGTTCCAAATAGAATTGAAAGAAAATATCGACGAGCGGAGCGAGGCGCGAAAATTTTTAGGTTTTTTTAGTAAAACCCTAGGATATTCATTAAAAAAATACATGATTGCCAAGAAAAAAAGGGGGGGGTTCCAACCCCGGAACCCCCCCCCCCCCTGGATCCGCCAATGATGAGCTGTTTGGTGGTTTGGAAATTTATTCCTCATCAGCAGCACTAGAACTCAAACACAGGAAATCCATTATTGCAAAAAATAGCATATAAATGCACATCTCGTTTGCCTGAGCTTTTCTAATACTGTGGATTTATACTGTTTTGTAGCGTATCAAAAGTCTTATTGTCAACGTTACCGTCAAACATCAAAATTTAAGTGTGAAATGAATGGTATATTTTACTTTTATTCTGAAAATATTCAAAATAATCACTACAAATCAGGTACTTTATAATACCAGTCTTTTTCATTTTTATATCATTTCAATTCTACATTCAAATCACAATTTCCATCACTTTTGTTGATATTCTGCACAAGATAACTTTTCTCAGTGAACAAATTTGTGTGTTATACTGATTTTTTGTGTGTTATACTTATTTTTCTCAGTACACAAAAAGTTCGGGAAACTGCATCTCATACACTGGTATTACATCATCATTAAATGCCTTCCTGTTCCTTTCTGGACTCTCTGGGGGTTTTGATACCATATCTAAAATCTCACTCAATTTATTGTGAAAATGATTTGACTGAAAAAAAAAGGAAATGTTTTATACAAGATGTTCAAAGTAAAAAACAAAATTTATACAACAATACAAATGTTGGCCTAATATATATAGAATAAGGCCTTAAAGGAGGATAATATTGCTTCCTCTTATTTACATTTGTGTGCTTTAAAATACTGGTGTTTCGAAACACTTCTTGTACAGCATTTTAAGTGTGTTCACGACATTTCACAGATCCTCTCATGATAGTTATGGAAATATCATTTTTAGCTGCAATAGCATAAAAACAATCCTTTCCCCACTACAATCTCTGTGTTAATTGTTCCTGATGTCCTTCAGTTGAGAGATTCAAATAACTTCCTACAGGACTTTACCAAAGCTATGAAGGAAGTGTCTATTTGTTATTCATATCAAAGACATCTTCTCTAGATAGTACAGTTTTCATAACGAAAAAGTTGTTAAAACTATACCTCTTACGATTTCCATTAATAATGCAATAAATTTTTAGTGATTAACTGCTGTTCTGTGTTTGGTTGCCTGTGACCTAACTTGTTTTTTTCAAATAACAACAACGTTACTAGGTAACGTTCATCATGGCCAACAAGATCTCTTAGTGTCCAATAAAAATATTCAAAAAGTGATAGCACATCACACGTGTGTGTTATTACTTGGTGCTCAACCAATGAAATTCCCATAAAAGTGATACAACTAGTTCATATCTAACTCCAGCTTCAAAGTCTCGTTGTGTACCACAAATAAACTATTCCTGCAAGGAATAGATAATGAGTGTGCATCATAAGAGAATGCTAGATGTATTGAAGTTCCAGATGAAAAATATTAATTCATGAAAATATAAAATTATACATAAAATCAAACCTGTTACTGTTGATTAATAACAAAAAATGTATAGTGTTCAATAAAAATAACACCAAGACAGGCTATTCAGAATCAATTCTTTAACTACATAGAAAAAAAGTCTGTTTTTACTTTTTTCATCATAGTGAGCACATGGTAAATATTGTCTAACATATAAAATGACAAAAATGTAAAGAGTTTGAAATGTGAGCTGTCTGAAGTGTGAAGTGTATGAAATATGAACTTTCTGAAATGTGAACTATTTGAGGTGTGAACTGTCTGAAATGTGAAGTGTTTGAAATGTGAACTGTCTGAAAAGTGAAGGGTTTCAAATGTGAAGTGTTTGAAATGCAAATTGGCTGAAATGAGAAGTATTTGAATTGTGAACTATCTGAAAAGTGAAGTTTTTCAAATGTGAAATTCTGAAATGTTAAGTGTTTCAAATGTGAACTGTCTGAAATGTAAAGTGTTTGAAATGTGAACTGTCTGAAATGTGAAGTGTTCAAAATGTGAACAGTAAAATGAGAAGTGTCTGATATATAAATTGTCTGAAATGTGAAGTGTTTGAAATGGGAAGTGTTTGAAATAAGAAGTGTCTGAAATCTTACTTTTGCTTCTGATCTAGCTACAATTTCTTCAAAAGGAGCTGTCCTAAATGTTTGTAAAATCTCAAGTCTTCTTTTTTCTTCTTCCTCTTTATGTTCATTACTATCTTCAGCTGTAGGATTTGTAAACAAAAATATATGTCAGTATTGTTAAAATCCTTTAACCAACATAACAACATAATTTTGTATACTATTAAATTATGAGATTTAATTTTCTTGAAATTTCCATAGTCAGAAAGAATTATTTATTTCATACCAAATGGAAAAAGTTGAAATTTAATTTTTGACATGACAGTTATCTACATATCATTTGAAATTGTAATGTCAAAAATTTAAGCTTGTTTGTAAAATTGATTTTTATAATTTTTTTATATTATCGCAGGAACCGTTCAAGCTTCTGAATCAATTGGTATAACTTTAACACAAATCCCAAAAATTTCAAAAGAGGTAAGAACTGATATGAATATAGAGTAATTTTCATTTTTCTCATAAACTAACAGCCCAACTGAATATAAGACTGTGCTAGATGTGAATCATAATGTTAATTTGCATCCTTTTATCAACAAAGCCATGATAACTCTGAAATATTGTGGTCACTGGATCAATAATTTAATTTGTTCCATGCTAGGTAATGACCTAAAAACTTTTTATCTGCCTCAAAACTTTATTGGTCTGTGTTAAAATTTGACCCCAAAACTCATGTTGTAATTACAGAATCAATCTCTCATCAGTTTTATATAATATTGTAAAACCTTTATTTGATCTAAAAATTTTACATATACTATAATATTTTTTGTGAGAAACCTAAGGGCCTACAGGCATTACTTAGCCAAAATCAAATTCCCTAAAAACAGTAAATGTCTATACCTAAAGGGTAGCAATGTTCAAGGTAATTAATAATGACCTAAGCACAAGAAAGAAGAACAAGAGGCTCTCAAGAGCCTGTATCACTCACCTGGACCATGGCTGACATAGATAAAAGGCATTTCCAATAGTATTCAAAGTTAAACTATGTTCCATGCTGGAGAACACTTTGTATTGGACGAAGACATGCCTAATGTAAATTTGTATGGGACCAGAGGACTTTTGTGATCAAGTTAAGTTCCAATTGGATTAATGGTTTCTGATACCTAATTCTTTTAATGTAATCTTTTAATGGAATCCAGTATAAACTATCTCAATGCTGGCAGCCATATTGGATGAGGTGTGGTCCTCCCAGATACCTTATTGGAAGGTACCATCAATGTACCATTGTTTTCCAATTGGACAAGTTGTTTCAGAAAGGATCTTTAAATGTATTTGAATGTGTTATCTATTTCGACCCATTTCAGACCACCTTTCAAAAATAATTTGGGCAGGGGTTTCCCTTATAATTTAGGTAATAATCATTGCCAAAAACAAACATTACAAGACCCTTTAAAACTAGAGCTGTCGGCAAAGCCAGACTAATACCCCCCACAACTGCATTTGAGTACCAAGGCATGTCATTTTGACATTTGACCTTTAGCCACATGGTAATTGGAAAGCAAATCTAACAGAAATAAAGTATGTCAGGACTGAAATTATTCCAATTAGTTCATATCTGGTACATGTACTTCATTTAAAGGGTAATACATTAAATAATATATAATTCGGTGGAAACAAACCTGATTTAACCAAGCTTTCGGCACAAAAATGAGCAAGGATTTACTATCATTAAGGTCAAAGGTCAAAGTCAAGGTCACAGTGACCTAAATTTGGTATGCGACACATCGTCTTTCCATGATGCATCCACACACCAAGTTTGATAATCCTAGGTGCTACTGTACAAAAGCTGCTCCGGACACGGTTTTACTATCATGAAGGTCAAAGGTCAAAGTCAAGGTAACAGTGACCTAAATTTGGTATGCGACACATGTCTTCCCATGATGCATCCACACACCAAGTTTGATAATCCTAGGTGCTACGGTACAAGTTCTGCTCCAGACATGGTTTGACTATCATAAAGGTCAAAGGTCAAAGTCAAGGTCACAGCGACCTAAATTTGTTACGCGACACATCATCTTCCCATGATGCATCCACACACCAAGTTTGATAATCCTAGGTGCTACAGTACAAAAGTTCTGCTCCGGACACGAAATGCACATTGTTTTTCTATCATGAAGGTCAAAGGTCAAAGTCAAGGTCACAGTGACCTAAATTTGTTAAGCGACACATCGTCTTCCCATAATGCATCCACACACCAAGTTTGATAATCCTAGGTGCTACAGTACAAAAGTTCTGCTCCGGACACGAAATGCACATGGTTTTTCTATCATGAAGGTCAAAGGTCAAAGTCAAGGTCACAGTGACCTAAATTTGGTACGCGACACATCGTCTTCCCATGATGCATCCACACACCAAGTTTGATAATCCTAGGTGCTACGATACAAAAGTTCTGCTCCAGACACGAAATGCACATGGTTTTAATATCATAAAGGTCAAAGGTCAAAGTCAAGGTCACAGTGATCTAAATTTGGTGCGAGACACATCGTCTTCCCATGATGCATCCACACACCAAGTTTGATAATCCTAGGTGCTACAGTACAAAAGTTCTGCTCCGGACACGAAATGCACATGGTTTTACTATTATAAAGGTCAAAGGTCAAAGTCAAGGTCACAGTGATCTAAATTTGGTACGCGACACATCGTCTTCCCATGATGCATCCACACACCATGTTTGATAATCCTAGGTGCTACAGTACAAAAGTTCTGCTCCGGACACGAAAAGGGACGGAGGGACAGACGGACAGACATGTTGATTCCTATATACCCCCAAACTTCGTTTGCAGGGGGTATAAAAATATTTGGTCAGGGGTTCTCCTTTTTAACTAGTGTTTACATATTTCTGAGAACAAAACAGAAAATTTATCAGAATACTTTTTTTTTTAATTTCAGTTTTCTTGTTTGGTTTTCATGGCAACCAAAAGCTCCAACCTCCATTACAATCCATAACAGAACACCATTCAAAAATAAATTTGGGTAGGGTTCCTCTTATAATCAAGGTAATACATACTGCTGAAATTAAAACATTCAGTCCCCTTTTACAAAACTAGAGCTGTAGCCAAATGGCAACCAATGATGCCCCCGCTTATTGAACCCTGAATCAATAGGGTAAGTGCAATTTTAAGTGAGTGTGGACACAGATGTACAAGTGTGGACACACTACAAGTATGGACACAGTACAAGTATGGACATGATGAAATACCTCCCCATTTTTTTTCCAGAAAATATACAATTGAATTATCTCCCTTTCATAATTATGATCAGTAACCGTGAGGCCTTCAATCATTTCTATTCGTGATAGGCAACCTTTTCTGTAAAGTTTCATCCAATTTGAGGCATTTTTACTTTTCCTGCCTTTTTTCAGTTTCCATGGCAACAGCGGCCATTTAGAAAATTTTGAGCCCAAAAATCATTTCTATGAGTGCTAGGCAACCTTCCAGTAAAGTTTCATCCATTTTGAGACACTTTGAATTTTCCTGCCTTTTTTTCAGTTTCCATGGCAATGGCAGCCATTTTGAAAATTCCAAATGATGTGTGTGTGTACATCTACTCATTATAATTTAGAATCCTTTAAGTTGTTGAAATTTGCTTGCAAAGTTTCTGAAAAACATCAAGAGTTGTGTTTTTATTGTACGGACAGACGGACAGACAGACAAGGGTAAAACAATATGCCCCCGACTTTTAGTCACCAGGGCATAAAAATTTGGGCAGGGGTTCCCCTTGTAATCTAGTTTATACATAGTGCTGAAATTATAAATAAAATGTATAGCAGAATACTTTTTTTCTAAAATTTCAGTTTTCTGGCCTGGTTTCCATGACAACTAAGAGCTCCATCCATTACAATCCATATCAGACCACAATTCAAACTAGAGCTGTCGCCGAATGGCAACCAACTATGCCCCTGCTCATTGAACCCTGAATCAATATGGCAAGTGCAAATTTAAGTGTGTGTTGACATAATACAGGTGTTGACACAGTACAAGTATGGACACAATGCTATGCCTCCCCTTTTTCCAAAATATATAAAAGGGAAGTTCTGAGCCCTAAAATCAATTCTATGGGTGCTTGGCAATCTTCCTGTAAAGTTTCATCCATTTTGAGGCACTTTGAATTTTCCCACCTTTTTGCAGTTTTCATGGCAATGGCAGCCATTTTGAAAATTTCTGAGACCTAAAATCATTTCTATGGGTGCTAGACATCCTTCTTGTAAAGTTTCATCATATTTGTGGTACTTTGAATTTTCCCACCTTTTTTCAGTTTCCATGGCAATTGCGGCCATTTTGAATATTCAAAAAGATATGTATGTGCACATCTACTTATTGTAAGTTAAATTCCTTTGAAGTAGTTGAAATTTGTTTGCAAACTTTCTAAAAAACATGAATAGTTGTTTTTTTCATTCGTACAGACGGACGGACGAATGAACGAACGAACTGACGGACGGACGGACAAGGGTAAAACAATATTGCCCCCCCCCACCCCGACTTTTTGTCGCAGGGGCATAATGAAAAATTTGGAAAAGGGTTCCCTCAAATTTCATAGGGTCCAATGTTCAAACTATATTCCTATTGGCAGCCATCTTGGATGAGGTACGGAATTGAAGATACGTTTTTTGGAAGGGACCATCTAAGGACCACTGTAATGAAGTTTGGTTCTAATTGGATAAGTAGTGTCTGAGAAGATCTTTGAATGTCTTCTTCCATACTGTTCAGTGTAAAAACTATGTTCCTGCTGGCAGCCATCTTAGATGGGGTAGGGACCTGCCAGATACCTTCTTTGAATGGGACCATCTAAGGACCCTTGTGGCTAAGTTTGGTTTTAATTGGACTAGTAGTTTCTGAGAAGATCTTTGAATGTCTTTTCCATAGGGTCCAATGTTCAAACTATGTTCCCCGCTGGAGGCCATCTTTGATGAGGTAAAGACCTGCCGGATACATTTTTGGAGGACCATTGCAACTAAATTTGCTTTTAATTGGAATAGTGGTTTCTGAGAAGAAGATCTTTGAATGTATTTTCCATAGGGTCCAATGTTAAAACTATGTTCACAGCTGGCAGCCATCTTGGATGAGGTACAGAGCTGTCCAATGCCTTTTTTTGGAGGGAACAATCTAAGGACCATTGTGCCTAAGTTTGGTTCAAATTGGACTTGTAGTTTCTGAGAAGAAGATCTTTGAATGTCTTTTCCATAAGGTCCAATGTTAAAACTATGTTTCCCTGCTGGCGGCCATCTTGGATGAGGTACAGACCTGTCAGATACCTTTTTGGATGTGACCATCTCAGGATCATTGTGACTCAGTTTGGTTATAATTGGGCTGGTAGTTACTGAGAAGAAGATCTTTGAATGTGTTTTCCCAAACGGTCAAATGTCAAAACTATGTTCCCCACTTGCAGCCATCTTGGATAAGGTACAGACCTGTCGGATACAATTTCTAAACAGACCACCCAACGACGTTTTTTACCAAATTTGATTCCAATTGGTCCAGTAGATCTTTGAATGAAAAGTTCACGACGGGTGACAGGTGACGGACAATGGACGACGGACGCCAAGTGATGGCAAAAGCTCACCCTGGCATAGCCAGGTGAGCTAAAAAGGCTATGTTTAAAAAGAGTATGAATAAATTATACTTGCACACCATCTAAATTGTGAAAACAAAGTCATTCCTGATTATTACTTTAAATGAAAAACAAGTGTGGATAGTATTGCGAGGCAATACATAAGTCCCCTACTGATGGAATAATTCTTTGTTATTCAAGCAAAAATAGTAAAGGAAAAGTTTTCATAGGCCAAGACCAATAACTCCATCAAAAATCAATGGACTGGAACAACACTCAAACTTGATCTGTAACTCATAGCAGTAGACTCACATAGCAAATATTAGCTTAATATCTGGAACGGTTTCGAAAAATAAAGTTTGGAAAACCTAGATTTTACAACAAGTTTCTAAGTTCAAGGCCCATAAATCCATCAAAAATCAATGGACTGGAACCAAACTCGAATTCGATCTGTAACTCATAGTGGTAGACTCACATAGCAAATATTAGCTTAATATCTGGAAAGGTTTAGAAAAAAAGTCCGGAAAATCTAGATTTTACCCAAATTTTCCAAGGCCCATAACTCTGTCAAAAATCAAAAAGTCAAAAAATGGACCAGAACCAAACTCGAATTCGATCTGTAACTCATAGTGGTAGACTCACATAGCAAATATTAGCTTAATATCTGGAACGGTTTAGAAAACTAGAGGCTCCCAGGAGCCTGTATCGCTCACCTGGCTTTCAGTTGCCACAATGAAGCTAACATTTTAAGTTATACATTTGAACTTAAGTCTCTCAAACTTTGTTAGCTCAAACACCACCAATATCTTGAAGTGTATTTAAAGTAAGATCTTGTTTTACTATATTTCTTTGTTGCGCTTTTTCAACAAAAATGTACTTGCTTATAACCACTTTCAACACCAGTTTCGAAGTTGAGACATAATTTTGTAAATGGCTGTCAACAACAAATTTTAAAACCATATTTATAAGTTACCACATCAAAATATTTATTTGGAAACCAAATTTCACTGAAATAGGAAAATGTTAAATTTTCCCGCCTTTTTGGTGGCCATTTTGAAAATGGCAGTAAACAAACAATTCAACACGACTTTTGAAGTCGCAACATCAATATCATCTTGGACACCAAATTTCATTGAAATCAGACAATGTTGAATTTTCCCACCTTTTTTGGCGGCCATTTTAAAATGGCCGTCAGCCAAAAATCCTTAACATCAATTTTGAATTCACAACATCAATATGCACTTGGAAATCAAATTTCATTGAAATCGGACAATGTTGAATTTTCCCGCCTTTTTTGGTGGCAATTTAAAATGGCTGTGAATGAACAATTTTTAACATTGGTTTGAATTCGTGACATCAAAACCTATTTGGAAACCAAATTCTATTGAAATTGGACAATGTTGAATTTTCCCGCCTTTTTTGGCAGCCATTTTGAAAATGGTGGTCAACAAACAATTTTCAGTATCTGTTTTGAAGTCGCAACATCAATATCCACTTGGAAACCAAATTTCATTGAAATCCGACAATGTTGAATTTTCCCGCCTTTTTTGGTGGCCATTTTGAAAATGGCAGTCAATGAACAATTTTATACACCAATTTTGAAGTTGCCAAAGCATGACAAACATTTTAACATTCATCTTCTCAAGTTATGGTAATAAAAGACGACAAAATATGAAAATTTGAAAATTCCATGAAAAAGGGCAACAACTCCTACAAAGATTTTTGAATTTTGTTCAAAATTTCATGGTTGGTAGATCTTGATATGCTGAACCTTTTTGCAATTTACACTTGACCTCTATCTGTTACACTTTTTGAAATAAAAAATAAAATATATTAAAATTTGGAAAATTTTGCGGAAAAAGGGCAACAACTCCAACACTAGTTTTCGGATTTTCTTTAAAATTGCAGGCTGGGTAGATCTTGACATGCCGATTATTTTCACTCACTATCAGAATTTTGATATCTGTAACGGTTTTCGAGTTATTTGCAAAAAAATGCAATTTACCCCTTTGTTCTATTTTTAGTAACAGCAGCCATGTTGCTTGGTTTTCGGACTAATCAAACACAATTTTGAAACTGTTTACCCTGGTGATGATTCATGTCAAGTTTGGTAACAATTGGCCCAATGGCTTAAGAGGAGAAGATTTTTTAAATTGATGACAAAAAGTATCAAATTTCTTAAATTTGACCAATAAAGGGCCAAAACTCCAATATGGGTAGTCAGATTTTCTTCAAAATTTTAAGGTTGGTAGATCTTGATATGCTGAATATTTTCGCAATTAAAGTTGACCTCTATCTGTTATAGTTTTTGTGATAAAAAATAAAAAATATCAAAATTTTTAAATTTTCACAGAAAAAGGGAAATAAGTCTAAGACAGATTTTCGGATTTTCTTCAAAATTACAGAGCAGGTAGATCTTGTCATGCTGATCACTTTTACCCCATGTAAGATTTTTGATATCTCTAATGGTTTTTGAGTTATTGAGTTACATCAATGGAATGGACCTAACTCAAACTTGATCTGTAACTCATAGTGGTAGACTCAAAAAGCAAATATTAGCTTAATATCTGGAACAGTTTAGAAAAAAAATCCGGAAAAGCTATCTTTTACCAAAATTTCCAATGTCCAAGGCCCATAATTCTTTCAAAAATCAATGGACAGGAACCAAACTCGAACTTGATCTGTAACTCATAGAGGTAGACTTACATACCAAATATAAACTAAATATCTCTTACAGTATGGGAAAAAGGTCCGGAAAACTGAGTGTGACGGATTGACGGACTGACAGATTGACAGACTGACGGACTAACAGATTGACAGACTGATGGACTGACAGACTACGTCCCCTTCGGCGAAGCCGGTAGGGGACTTATTAAAATTTGAATTGTATTTCATAGCCACCCCACTAACTGAAGTACTAACTCCAACGGTAAAATATTGTTTTAATCCATTTACAGGTATTAATTCATTTCCAGGATAAATGTAAGTTTTTGCCTGCTTCTGACTCCTTATAAATAATTATAATGTTTGTGTTTGATATTGGCTCTAAAAAATCTTGAAGTGGAAAGGTATTGTACTGTACTGTATATTAATTATTTAATGAAATATGTTTACACTAACAGTCAAAATGAGTAATTTGAGGTATAAATCTATTGATATACATACCTAACATTCTACACTAACAGTCAAAATAAGTACAGTGAAACTTGATTTAAGAGGTCACCATTGGGAAGAAATCAAACTGGCCTTTTAAGAAAGGTGGCCTTTAAAATGAGGTTTAATTCATATAAAATATACTATGAAGGGAACTATAAAAGGTGACCTTTAAAACGAGGTGGCTGCTTATTCAAGGTGACCGCTATGGCAAGTTTGACTGTAATTTGAGGTATAAATCTAGTGATATACATACCTAACATTCTACATTAACAGTCAAAATAAGTAATTTGAGGTATAAATCTATTGCTATACATACCTAACATTCTTTTTAATGATTCCACTGTTATTTCTTCTGCTACAGCTTTCTGAAGAAATATAATGTGTACAGGGCTTATTAGAGTGATAGAATAATGCAGAATAAACACACAAAATTGACAATTTATTGTGTTTTGACACATCAAAAATTGCTTTAGTTTTAATGCATTTGCTTTCACACATCCAGTCTCATCTTTGTACTTTAGACTTAGATAAGTAAAACCCCCAAAAATCAACATATTGACCCTCAAAACCATCTAACAGTATCTTGTGAACTTGATATTTGGTCTTCAATGAAGGCATGAAATATATAAATACCAGTAACTAAACTTAAAACTGACATAGCTTGTGTGCCCTATTTGTAGCACCAATACAGTCAAATACTCTTCCCACGTTTACTTCAATTCACCATGAACTTATAGTTTTCAGCTTTTTATAAGTTCACAGGTTCCATGTTGAAAAAGTAAGAATAAATATGTCAAAGGAGATGTAGTAAAAATACCTTGAATTAAACTGTTGAGGAACAATGTCAACAATACTGCTGTACATTTATTTTTCAACAGGTTAGTCAGATAACTTAAGCATCTTACCTTTAATAAGTAAGAGTATGCAAGGATGAAAGGGGTGCAAAAACATAATAAGAGAAGCAACAGCAATTCATGAAGTGACCAGGCAGTCAACACAGAAATGTCAATCACAATGCTGTTGAATAGTCCCTACATAAACTAACATATTCTTCTTATGTAATCATTGTTAAGTAATAGCTTGTATGAAAAACAACATTTGAGAATCAGTGACAAATAGGTTTTGCCAGTGTTCACAGACAGACAGACGAGATGATTTATAACTAGAAGCGTGTTTTTGATACAAAAACTAATGTCTCCCCTCCCCCCCAGTACATAATGTTCTTTCAGTGATAAAACACAAGTAAGTTTATGTTGCCACCAGGTGGCCATTTATTCCAGCTAGACAAAATGCACAACTAAAGCATGATGGTCAACAATCCTGTGAAGTTAAGTTGAAATCCTTTGAAAGATGTGGGAGAATTAGATTCACAAACTTTATAATTCAGCAAAATTCTAAGTCAAAAAGGGGCATAACTCTCCCCTAAAAAAAATGGCCAATCAATCTGGCGTGACAATATGCACATCTATGCATGATGGTCAACAATCCTGTGAAGTTTGGTTGAAATCGGATCGAAAATGTAGGAGAATTG
Organism: Modiolus philippinarum; assembly: GCA_002080025.1. Classification (NCBI taxonomy): domain Eukaryota; kingdom Metazoa; phylum Mollusca; class Bivalvia; order Mytilida; family Modiolidae; genus Modiolus; species Modiolus philippinarum. Next base: position 102,442 of record MJUU01044163.1, on the reverse strand, counting down.
GCGTCCACATACTTAGTTTTGAAAAATTCTAAGTCAAAAAGGGGCATAACTCCCACAAAAATTAGCTGATAAATCCAGCAAGACTATATGCACAACTACACATGATGGTCAAATATCCTGTGAATTTTGGTTGAAATCAGATCAAAGATGTAGGAGAATTGGAGTCCACAAACTAAATTTCGCAAAATTTCTAAGTCAAAAAGGGACATTACTCCAGCAAAAATTAGCCGATCAATCTGGCGAGACGATATGCACAACTACGCATGATGGTCAACAATCCTTTGAAGTTTGGTTGAAATCGGATCAAAGGTGTAGGAGAATTGGCATCCACAAACTAAATTTCGCAAAATTCTTAGTATGAAAGGGGCATAACTCCAGCAAAAATTAGTCGATCAATCCGGCGAGACAATATGCACAACTACACATGATGGTCAACAATCCTGTGAAGTTTGGTTGAAATTGGATCAAAGATGTAGGAGAATTGGCATCCACAAACTAAATTTTGCAAAATTCTAAGTCAAAAAGGGGCATAACTCCAGCAAAAATTAGCCAATCAATCGGGTGAGACGATATGCACAACTAGGCATGATGGTCAACAATCCTGTGCAGTTTGGTTAAAATCCGATGAAAGATGTAGGAGAATTGGCGTCCACAAACTAAATTTCCCAAAATTCTAAGTCAAAAAGGGGCATAACTCCAGCAAAAATCAGACGATCAATCCGGCAAGACGATATGCACAACTAGGCATGATGGTCAACAATCCTGTGAAGTTTGGTTAAAATCCGATGAAAGATGTAGGAGAATTGGCGTCCACAAACTTTGTGACAGAAGGACTGACTGACAGACGGACTGATGGACGGACGACAGACGGAAAAGACAAAAACAATATGTCTCCCCCTTAAGAGGGGGGGAGACATAACTACGACTCAAACTTTGTTTGGAAAGAAATATAATCACACATACCCTTGTCATCATTGGAGATGTTTCAGCACTTTCCACTTCCAGATTTATAGAACCAATGTCACTAGCACTTCCGCTTATTCCTATGTCTGCAACGAGAACAACACTTAAATAAATATAAATAGAACAATAATTTCTGATTAATACATAATGTAAGGCAAAATGGAATTAAAAGTTTTCATTTATTGCACAACTGACATTTGTCCTTTATATCTTAGTTATCAATTTAATGTTTCTGAGAAATCCACATTACCAAAATTCATTTTACATACAAATTAAATTTTGGTTTTTATGTCCAAGGGGTAATAGTGCACTTAATCAGTATTTTACAGAAGACTACTGATTTAACAATGACACAAGACTATATATGTATTTGGCAGTTGTGTATTTGCAGTATAATAAGTCTGTGTTATATGGAGAAAGTCAGTAGGTATGAAAATTAAAACTGATCAGTATGATATACATATAAGAAAACACAAATAACAAAAGTACTGACAGTGTTCACTCAATAAAAATCAAAAGACATAAGGTGCTACATTGTAATCTTAACATACATATTAAAATGATATATTTAGAAGTAGAGTTACGACTGTGTAATATTAATATATGACAAAGTCATTTTTATGTAGTAATGGTTAGACAGTGTTATATTTATATTTGACAAAGTTGTTATTTTTTGTAGTAAAGGTATGACCGTGTAATATTTATCAATTATGGACTTTTTACGAGGTCAATATGTTATATATGGACCTATTAGGTTTATATTGACTGAGGATGTAGTCTGAGGTCAATATATTCCTATCGGGTCCATATATAAAAGGTCCATTATTAATATATTACATATGTAGTTTTGGTTGTATCTCATTGTATTTTTGTCAAGTAAAATTTTGTCAACACTTCTGAATTTATTTCGAACAAGAAGCTCTGGTTGAAGGCGAAAATGAAATGAATCTGTACACAAACAAGAGTGAGTTTGTTGCATGTGCACCAAGGATAATAAATGCCAACACATCTGTTTTTTTTTTTCAAATAAAAGAAACAAGGAAACTTTTTTTTGTTTTCGTATTTATATGCAGTGCATCAAAATACCATGGGACAACTATTAAATCTATTTTTATCGATTTCGGCGGTTTTATATTCCAGTGCCCTTAATATGTGTAAAGACCATACTTTTTATTATTTCTATTATAAGATCTTTCACGGTGAAAAATTATAGACTTGAAAGTCAAACTGGAATTCAATTTAGTTATATAGCGTCAACATAACTATAAATAGAAACATAGCGTCAATATATTTAAAATTCCAATATGGGAACAATGGAAACCATGACGACTAGCCATATGAAAATATCCAATAACATTATGAGCGACTTCACAACAGTCTTTACGCTGAAATTGACGACATCACAATATGTTTTGTGCACAAAAACGTCAGTAAATCCAAAGAAATGGCTGTCGTTACCGTGTACACTATAGGTCCACTCAGATCATGAAATGTCATATTAGAATCAAAATAATTCATGTTTGCCGGTGGTTTGTAGTCGATTTACATATGGGTGTCCATTATTTTCGTTTATTTTACCCTTCGCTCCGCTACACTACGCTCTGGGTAAAATATTAACGAAAATAATGGCCACCCATATGTAAATCTCCAACAAACCACCGGCGCCCATGAATTATTTCTTAAATAGAAACATGGCGTCAATATACATATAAATAGAAACAAAGCTGAAAATACACTTAATATTTCCAAAATCATGTGACTGCTTCAGCCAATGAAATTGATAGGATACTTTGTCATATGTAAAATTTATATTTGAATAAGTCAGTATATCTAGTACCTATAGTATGACTGTTTTATATTAAAGTATAGTGGTGTATGATTTATGTTCGACAAAGTTGATATGTGTTATAGTAAAGATGAAAAAGAAAGGACAAGGGGTAAATGTCAACATCCAATCTCCAGGTTAAAACGACCCAAAACAAAGCATCTAGCGGTCACTGTATGGTCTTCAACACAGTGAGGAACCACACACCATTTAGCAAGCCCTAAATGGCCCCCAAAAAGGTAAAGAGTGAATAAATCAATGGAAACAGTCCACATCCAATAACCCGAATATCAAGAAACTATAAAATTTTATAAAAAGACATGGACAAACCAATGACAAAGGTATGAGTGTGAATTAAGGTCTTAGGTAAAAATGTAGCTTTATTTCCTGTTACCTAGACATATTTCACCAATTAAAAACATAAAAAAGTCACTTATTGACAAAAATTTTATTTCCCCCCAATTTTCTGCTTAAGGCCAGACTCCACTTAATATTTTCCATAGACGACAATAGTAACATTTTTCAATGTACTGATTTTACCATAACTTCACTTTAAGTGACAGTGCCATTTCCTGAAAGGGTCATGNGTTATTGAGAAACAGACTTAAGCAAAAAACTTAACCTGGTCACTGGACCGTGAAATTGAGGTCAAGGTCAAAAGCCATATGGCAGACTGACATGTACAAACCAAGACCAAGCTATATACCAAATATCACTACCTATGGCTTGTAGTTATTGAGAAACAGACTTCAGCAAAAAAACTTAACCTGGTCACTGGACCGTGAAATTGAGGTCAAGGTCAAAAGCCATATGGCAGACTGACATGTACTAACCAAGACCAAGCTATATACCAAATATCATTGACCTATGGCTTGTAGTTATTGAGAAATAGACTTAAGCAAAAAAAAAACTTAACCTGGTCACTGGACCGTGAAACTGAGGTCACGGTCAAAAGCCATATGGCAGACTGACATGTACTAACCAAGACCAAGCTATATACCAAATATCATTGACTTCTAGCTTGTAGTTATTGAGAAATGGACTTAAAAAAACTTAACCTGGTCACTGGACCACGAAATATAGGTCAAGGTCACATGATTTTGGATTCGACAGACTGGGTTCGCCGTAAGCTACCTACAGACCAAATATAAAGTTCCTACATCAAAGGCTTCTACAGCGGAACTCCTGAAAACCAGCCCCTCTAAAAACCGTATTCCTCTATAAACCGAACGGTATGTTTCGGTCTGGAATTTTTACCTATATAAATAAGTAAAAACTTCCTCTGAAAACCGGCCCCCCTGTATTCCGAATTCCGGCCATATAGATCGATCCCAAATGTATATTTTCTTCTTAAATTGAACTCTGAAAACCAGACGACTTTTTCCGCAGACAATGAAATCGATCAAGTTTATTAAATTTGTCAGAAATCTTTTGCCATCTTGATTGATAAATAACTGTATTTGAATAGATTACCGACAATATTGATTGAAATTTACAAGAACACAAGGAAATATACTGAAATAGTTAAGTCACAGCCTAAACTGACCTTAAATATCATATGTAACATGTCCGGTATTAGAGTTCGGAATTTGAAGACCGGATTTCGGAACCTCCGAAAACCGGAACCTCGTAAAACCGGCCGATTTCTTTGGTCCAAACGGAGGCCAGTATTCGGGGGTTCAACTGTATATGATTACTTGATTTTACGCCGCCGTTGCTGTCATACTTTGCACGCCTATGTCTCGCTTTCCGCGACTTTCGTCACGGGCAAGACAAACATAGGTAATCAACAATTACAAAGTTCGCCTTGTTGTGGCACTTTGTCGCAGCAACCCAATTTTGCCTGGATGCTGACCTACCATCAGAGATGCATGCACGTGCAAGGTTAGATGATCCTACCATGTACAGTGACTGAGATCTGAACTCGGATGTAAACTTGAATGTAAGTCACTCAAGCGGAAAATATAGGTCAAAGTGACCTAATTTTGCCGGGATGCTGACCTACCATCAGACAAGGTTAGATGATCCTACCATGTACAGTGACTGAGATCTGAACTCGGACGTAAACTTGAATGTAAGTCACTCAAGCGGAAAATATAGGTCAAAGTGCCCTAATTTTGCCGGGATGCTGACCTCCCATCAGAGATGCATGCACATGCAAGGTTAGATGATCTTACCATGTACAGTGACTGAGATCTGAACTCGGACGTAAACTTGAATGTAAGTCACTCAAGCAGAAAATATAGGTCAAAGTGAACTTATTTTGCCAGGATGCTGACCTCCCATCAGAGATGCATGCACATGCAAGGTTAGATGATCCTACCATGTACAGTGACTGAGATCTGAAGTCCGACGTGAACTTGAATGTAAGTCACTCAAGCGGAAAATATAGGTCAAAGTGACCTAATTTTGCCAGGGGGCTGACCTCCCATCAGAGATGCATGCACATGCAAGGTTAGATGATCCTACCATGTACAGTGACTGAGATCTGAACTCGGACGTAAACTTGAATGTAAGTCACTCAAGCGGAAAATATAGGTCAAAGTGACCTAATTTTGCC
>MJUU01044163.1:74637-92343 GCA_002080025.1 Modiolus philippinarum | reverse complement strand
ACTGCGCCATAACATAATACGACCGCAAAATTTTTGCGGTCGTATAAAAATATATAATACATACTTACAACAGAAGCTGATTAAAAGTACAGCACTAAATGTGTAATAAATTGAAAAATATAGTGCCTTTGAAGCAGAACAAACAGTCCAATGACAACACCATAGAAACCATGCCAATTAATGCTGTATCTTACATACCCATAGTACTAAATGGTTTCTTAGCTAAGCAAACAGTATGTCGTAAAGCATCTTGTCCATAGAGTCCATGCTTATTAATGCAGAATTATACATACCCATTGTACTAAATGGCTTCTGAGCTAGAGAAACATTAAGTCTTGATGCATCTTGTCCACATTCTACTAATAGTTCCTGTAGCATAACTTGGTCAAATAAACATTCATCTTTTATTGTTTCATTTGATGGATAGCTGTAATAAACAATGAAGATAGAACCAGGAAGCAAATTAATAAGTATATATAAATTAGTCAAGCAATATCTAAAATATTGAGTAAGGGTCTAAATAGGAGGGGGGTCCTTTTCCTGAAAACTCATCATTCTTTTCCAGGTTCCTGTCTCAGGGTAGGAAAATATTTTACAAAGACTTTTCATGGATTTAATTTTCAATGATATCCACTTCATGCTGGATAACCTTTCCCATTTTCACATGCACTTTTTTGACATGATCCAATTACCTGTCTCCTTAAAACGCCAATCCTGCTTCCCACCTTAGCCCCATCGAGACCCATTTGAGTGAATCCTTGGTTACAAAATGGCCATCCTGATTGTCTGGGGTATGCATGAAGGAGAGTTCAAAGCTTGGTTGGGTCAAGGATGAATACTTAAAAATTGACATCCGCCCATGCCTCATACCCTACAACTTCATATACCATAAAAGAGGCAAGAACAAGTCTGTTCAGTATAGAATAAAAATTATGTGTTCGAGTAAATCTAGTTAATGTTATCAGAGGCAGACCCAGGATTTTAGGTTGTCCAAAACACCTGATTTAACCCTAAAAATTTATATTTTCTGGTTCTAGGGGGTGGAAGCCCGTCATACCACCCCTTGAATCCGTACCTGGTTTTTTTTGGTAAACATATCTTAAGGCAGGAATAATTTCATTACAACATATTCTTAACTTGACTAAGCTAAAAATTTGCTCACATGCTATATAAATCTTCATACATGTATTAATCAAATATGGTACAAAAATTCATTATTGAAAACAGATGTACCATAACTATGGGCCAAGAAAAGCTTACTTCACATTTTGGGTTTGAACTCCTTATTAACCATAGTCAATTTACAAATTCTTCCTGCAGAACAACTACAATCCCACCTGTAGAAGCTGAGAAAAATGCAAACAGAAAAATATAGTTTCTACAACAAGAACTAAGTTGATTATGAAATTTCTCACATCTAGTTAAACAAGAGAAGGGGCAGTCCGAAATGACAGCTTATCCCCTCGACCGTTTATTGAATGTTTGTCTAGTATTATAAGCACTCAAGGAAGTTGTAGCATTCAAGATCTGGCTTGTTACTTAAATCAGAGACAGTCATGCAAGAAGTGTAGTGACCTTATTTCAATCAGGAGCCTAATACCTAAAGCACATGCATCTACTGATGAAAGATTAATCTTCTACAAGTTGTAGTATCTAAAATCCAGACTGTAACACAAACTTTAACCTAAGTCACTCATGCATGAAATGTAGGCCAAAAATACCTAATTTTTATCTGGAGCTTTGTTACTTAGCAAGACGCACCCACATACAAACTTTTATTCTTCTACGAGTTGTAGTATCTAAAATCCAAGCTGTAACACACACTAAGTCACTCATGCATGAAATGTAGGTCAAAGTGACTCAATTCTTATCTGGAGCTTCCTAACTTTACAAGACATCTCTACATGCAAAATATTATTCCTTTGTGAGTTGTAGTATCCTAGATCTGGACTCTTACAAAATTTTGAACCAAATCACTCAAGCATGAAATGTAGGTCAAAGTGACCTTATGTTTATCTGGAGCTTCCTAACTTTATAAGATGCATCTACATATAAAATATTATTCCTCTACAAGTTGTAGTATCCCAGATCTGGACTCTTACAAAAACTTTTAACCTAAGTCACTCATTTAACCTAAGTCATAAAATGTAGGTCAAAGTGACCTATTTTTTATCTGGAGCTTTGTAACTTTACAAGACATATCTACATAAAAAATATTATTCCTCTACCAGTTGTAGTATCCCAGATCTGGACTCTTACAAAACTTTAACCTAAGTAACTCATGCATGAAATGTAGGTCAAAGTGACCTTATTTTTATCTGGGGCTATGTAACTTTACAAGACGCATCTACATACAAAATATTATTCCTCTACAATAAAGGTAGGTCAAATCCACCTATTCTATATATCAACCTCAAGATGCATCCATGGACAAAATATTGTCCACCTACAACTTGTTATTCAAAAGATATATGGTCTTGAGTTTGAACAGACGAACGGACAAACGGGTCAAACGCTATATCTTAGTTGGGCGAGGGGATAATAAATTTTGTAAATGTTTGAAAAAGAGGCTTGCCAAGTTTTTAAACATTTGAAAATTTATTTAACAAGAAGTGAGAAATTTTATATTTAACGTGTTTAAGTTGTAGAAAATGTTTCACTAATTACATAATGTAAAACACAGAGGATTACATTCCAAATAGATTTGGTGGGAAATTCCAAGTGAGTTGTTCTCTCACCAGAGACGAGAAATATTTTTATCACATCGGTCAGGCGTTGATTAAATATGCTAGAAATTAGAGAAGTAATGTTTCTCTCCATTTTGTGATCTAATCCCGTTTGCCCCAAAAAAGAAAAGGAAGTACATTTCCTAGAGGACTGGCAATATGAGGTTCCTTACAATTAATGGCATAGCGATAACATACCAATTTTAATAAACCTCTCCATTAGAATAATAATAAACTGTGGACACAGAATATGTCTAGCTTGCCCCTTGCATTGCTTTAATCTGCACATTGATCTACTGCAGCAGCAATAAAAATAAAATATAATTCTTTAACTGAGTTTACAATTTCCTTGGAAAAAAATTGTGATCATTCATGTATGACTAAGGGGCCAGGGCCACCATCTGGGTGTGGAATCAGTTTGTACTTCCCAAGACACAACTGCATGTCAAATATCAACTGCCTAGGACTACTGGTATAGGCTGTACAAACTACTTGCTGAAAACTTAAAGTGATCGTTCATGCATGACTAAGGGGCCAGGGCCACCATCTGGGCATAAAATCAGGATGTACTCCCCAAGACACAACTGCATGTCAAATATCAAGTGCCTAGGACTACTGGTATAGGCTGTACAAACTGCTTGCTAAAAACTCAATGTGATTGTACATGCTTGACTAAGGGGCCAGGGCCACCATCTTGGCAAGGAATTGGTATGTACTCCCCAACACGCAACTGTGTGTCAATTATCAAGTGCCTAGGACTACTGGTATAGGCTGTACAAACTACTTGCTAAAAACATAAAGTGATCATGCGTGACTAATGGGCCAGGGCCAAAATCTAAGTAGGGATTTGAGTTGTACCAATAATAATGCAACTGCACATCAAAAACTATGGACCTACAACTAACATAAGCTTGTTAATTCACAAAAGATTTAAATTGTTGATGCTGCCGCCACCGGAAACGCCATCCCTAAGTCTTGCTTCTGCAACTTTTTCGTCAGGGGGAGACAAAAAATTGTGACAGAAATAATTTTGGGACAAATGGGAGGACAAATGGATAATTGGAAAGATGGAAAAAGTGAATGCAGTATACCAGCATACCTCTTCTGAGTTGGAATGTAACTAATTTGATGTTGCGTATGACAACATCACTATACATTTTTTATAAAAATTATATTGACAATAGTAAACAATGTTAATTACCTGTTAGGTCTGTTTGATCTATTAAAGGCAAAGTCAGGTAGATAATGAGGAGCTTCTTTCTTTCTAATCTCAATAATCTGTAAAAGATAGAAATACATGATATGTCTATGTAATGTTAAAGAAAAAGTCTGGTAGATAATAAGGAGCTTTTTTTTCTAATTATGAGACAAGAAATAAATAATGCCAAACACAGTTGAAAACAGAACAATGGCATCACACAAACACAACAATAAATGTTGATTGTTTTTCTGTTATCCAATCCTGATTGCCTATACATAATAAACCAGTCCTATTACTATGGAAACATAGTTGCTATTTTACACAATTACTTCACATAGTAACTTGTCACACAGTTATACTTATATCAGATAAGTACTGACCTTGTGCTGTTCACACAGTTATACTTATTTCAGATAAGTACTGACCTTGTGCTGTTCACACAGTTATACTTATTTCAGATAAGTACTGACCTTGTGCTATTCACACAGTTATACTTATTTCAGATAAGTATTGACATTGTGCTGTTCACACAGTTATACTTATTTCAGATAAGTACTGACCTTGTGCTGTTCACACAGTTATACTTATTTCAGATAAGTACTGACCTTGTGCTGTTCACACAGTTATACTTATTTCAGATAAGTATTGACATTGTGCTGTTCACACAGTTATACTTATTTCAGATAAGTAATGACCTTGTGCTGTTCACACAGTTATACTTATTTCAGATAAGTACTGACCTTGTGCTGTTCACAGAGTTATACTTATTTCAGATAAGTACTGACCTTGTGCTGTTCACAGAGTTATACTTATTTCAGAAAAGTACTGACCTTGTGCTGTTCACACAGTTATACTTATTTCAGATAAGTACTGACCTTGTGCTGTTCACACAGTAACTTGATATGATAGGTGCTTGCATAGTTAAAGTAGTTGGGAGCAGTCATAAATGACAGCTTATCCCCTCACCTGTAGCAATTAAATGTCCAAATTCACTTAAAAATGTGGTAATTTTTACAGGGGTTAATTGCATGAAATGGCATACCCAAACTTTTCGCGGGGTTATAATATTCCCTTATCTTTGAAATACGACTGTCAAACACTTGTAATTAAAGTATTCTCATTGGGATTATATTCACATAAAATTCACAAGCGCAAAATAAGCAGAAATTACCCCTATGCGAAAATTTCTATGTTTTCAGTAACTAAATTATCCCCTGTGCTACAAGACTCTCCAAGATATACCAACTGACCAAAGATGATTGATGTGCCAAATATAGTATATCAGATATGAACCTCGGCACAAACTATAACCCCAGTCATTGGAATATAAAATGCAGGTCAGAGTGATCCAATTATCATCTGAAGCAGCATCATTCTGCAGACACATACTGACACACAGGTTGTTCATATGTTCATACTTACCTCAGACACATACTGACACACAGGTTGCTCACATGTTCATACTTACCTCAAACACATACTGACACACAGGTTGCTCATATGTTCATACTTACCTCAGACACATACTGACACACAGGTTGTTCACATATTCATACTTTCCTCAGACACATACTGACATACAGGCTATTCACATGTTCATAATTACCTCAGACACATACTTACACACAGGCTGTTCACATGTTCTTACTTACCTCAGACACATACTGACACACTGGTTGTTCACATGTTCATACTTACATCTGACACATATTGACACACAGGTTGTTCACATGTTAATACTTACCTCAGACACATACTGACACACTGGTTGTTCACATGTTCATACTTACCTCAGACACATACTGACACACAGATTGATCACATGTTCATACTAACCTCAAACACATACTGACACACAGGCTGTTTACATGTTCATACTTATCTCAGACACATACTGGTGCACAGGTTGTTCACATGTCCACCCTTACCTGAGACACATACTGACACACAGGTTGCTCACATGTTCATACTTACCTCAGACACATACTGAGAAACAGGTTGTTCACATGTTCATACTTACCTCTGACACATACTGACACACAGGTTGTTCACATGATTATACTTACCTCAGACATATACTGACACACAGGTTGTTCACATGTTTATCCTTACCTCAGACACATACTGACACACAGGTTATTCACATGTTCATACTTACCTTAGACACATACTGAGAAACAGGTTGTTCACATGTTCATACTTACCTCAGACACATACTGACACACAGTTGTTCACATGTTCATACTTACCTCAGACACATACTGACACACAGTTGTTCACATGTTCATACTTACCTCAGACACATACTGACACACAGGTTGTTCACATGATTATATTTACCTCAGACACATACTGACACACAAGTTGTTCACATGATTATACTTACCTCAGACACATACTGACACACAGGTTGTTCACACAGTAACTGACTTGCCAGGTTTAGGTAAGCAGCCACCATACCATGGATTGCACACTTATGAGTTAATGGTAGTGAATTATTTGACAGTGCTAATTGCTGAAACATAATAAGAAATATAATATTTTATATCTGGGCCTTTCAGTCAATAGAAATAAGCAACTGGATAGTAAAGAAACCTGTTACAGAAGTCATGGAAAAATCTTTAATATGAATAAATAACAAAATACCGAAGTTACTGCTAATTCAGTTTCTGCATATGTGCATTTGGACAACTTATGTCTCTTCAGTGCAGATCAAATTAAATATGTGTAAAAGCTGACAGATAACAACCTACCAATAAGATCTAAATAGTAAAACCAAAATCAGCTACGGACAGAGCTGTGTGAGAGGGAGAAACTCCTTAGTTTGGAACAAAATTTTGTAAAATATAAATATTGCAAGTTTCCAAATAAAATCAGTTTTCGGGCAAGCACCAAAGTACTGGATACTGGGATGGTGAATACCCTCAGGGACTAACAGTTCACCAGCAGAGGCATCGGCCTAGTGGTAATACAATGTAAATATGTACTCAACTGTTTTATCAATGTAGTTATCTTTTATTGCTTAGTTGATATAATATCAGGTATATTAAAACTTTGAAAATTACAGTTCTTTGTTACTACTAAATGAAGTTTACTGAGATGATTTGATATTTCATGAAGACTTTTTACTGATCTTCTGCGTCATTCATGTATTACTACATTGTATTTTAAGGGAGTACCAGTGTCAGAAATTTTGTAATTAGAATTAAAATTCTGACCTTGTTTTGAAGAGCAATACTAATGGAACAACTTGAGGAAAACATTTTAAAATCCATGTAGAAATTTTTGAGATATAAGACATCAAAATTTTGGCGGGAAACATATCTCTCTAGAGTTTTCCTTCAATTTGCATAAGTTGTGTATAGGCCTTTAAATATATGAAATTATCATTGGAAGTTTATTAAATTTATACACAGTCTATTTTATGTATTTTAAAGTGACTTATGACCAAGAAAATGTGATCCATGTGCAAAAAGTTTAGCACTGTTTGAATGGATATAAAACCGGAGAATATAGAATGCTTCTGAAATCTGACGCTCGTACTCCCTTAATTTATTTGTTTACAGAACAAATGGATAATGGTTTCACTTAATGTGAGAAATCTTTCAGTTTTGTCATTTTAAGGACATGTTTTCCAATATATAAATCCTGCTGTGATCTTGACTCAGAACCTAAGTCCTTTTATTATTATTAGGGAAACAACCCTCCTAGGTTTGACAAATCTGGATGTTTCCCTTAACAGTGGGCCATAATTGTATAATGTCCACATAGACACAAGTCTTATTATTTCGAAATATTATTCTGCCTCTAAGCCTAAGTACCTGTAGATCTAATCCCAGTCTAAGTAGTTCTATAACCAGCTCATCACAGCCTAATTCAACACATAACAAACACATTGTACAGTAAATAGATTCAAAATTGTCCACTTTATTTGTCAATATTTGTATATTCTCTAGTATATGCCAATAAAACTGTAATCCATTCTGTAAAAGAAATCAATATCAACGTTAATTTCTGTTTATTTCTAGGAGTACAAAAATATATGGAAAATTTTGATCCCAAATAATGCATGAGCAAATACGTCCATCTATCTTTCCATGAGACATTAATTCAATCAAATTTATCTTAGACATATTTTTCATACTTTTAGCTTAACTCGCCAGACTATGAAGCCTGGATCTTGTTTGCTTTATCACCCATGCTCTTCATATTTTGGATGATAGGATGATATTTTACAAAATACAACTGTCAACTTCCAAATAACATATAACAATTATGTGCTTCAAAGCACATGTTTTATTTAATGAAGGCTTCTTTTTTAACTCACTGTCCAATTTCAGAAATAGCTATATTTATTTCCAGATTTATGAATAATTTGCAAAATGTGAAATTTTAGTGTGTATTTTTGCTTGCAAAGTCCCCAGAAAATACAGAAAATCTGTAGTGGTTAACACCTCTTCTTTAGGTCCAAGTCACCATATCACACACTCTGGAATAACCTTGTCTTATGTACCAAATCAATAAAATTTGTAAAGAAGTTATTTTTATATGACTGTCTATCTACATGTATTACTAAATATCAAGGTTCAATAATTTTAGGACATAAAATATTTGAAGTTTTTAAAACAATAACTAACCTTCTTCATAAAGAGAGAATCATGCCGTGAACTTTTTTCAATAACTAAATCTAAATCACCAACATCTTTTGGTATCCTGAAATGGTCACGGAACAAATTTCATATTAAAAACATATTTTTATATAAACAAAATAAAAACAATCTTCAGACATAATAATATGTCAAAGTTATGTCATTGTGTTTAATAGTTTAATCTTTTTAAGCTAATCTGATGAATTTATTTATCATAATTATGTTTTGAACAAAATACAGTTGTACGAATATATTCAATTCAGTCAACTGTATTGCTGCCCTTGATCATGTACCCTTTATCACATCCCTGATATTGGGTTCTCAGGCTGATAAAGTATGTGATATGGATTTAGGTATGTGTTATTCTCTGTGTATTGTATACAATAATGCATTTTTGAAAAGCATGATGGTTTTACACTCGTGTTTCAGTATTTCTATGTACACATAATATGTAATGATATTCATACTTACATTATACACTTCAGTTTTACAGCATTATCATGTCTGTTTTATGATATCCATACATACTTAGTTTTACAGCATTATCATGACGGTCTATAAGTTTATGTAGTATTTCCTGTACTCTCACTCTCATGGATGCTTCAGGGTTCAGTGATCTTCTAAGGAGTGGCATACTTACATTATACGCTTCAGTTTTACAGCATTATCATGACGGTCTATAAGTTTATGTAGAATTTCCTGTACCGTAACTCTCATGGAAGCTTCTGGAATCAGTGATATTCTGAGGAGTGGCATCAGAAATTCTGTAGGAAATGTTTTCTGCATCTCAACTGTCTTGTACTTGGAAGCTACCTGGAAAATATGAAGTTCATTCCATTTTAAGAAACTGATTTTTGTTAGGCCTCATCAAAATGCCTCATTTCATAATGCTGATCTGAATATTTTTATTTCATAGAATTGTATTATGAAAAAATCTAAAATCATAATTAGATAAAATAAACCATGAAAGGGTAGTCAGCCAACACCGACAGTAAGAGATCCTTCTGGGGTACAAGATGTAATCTTATTGAACTGTCTGTGTACTTGTACTGTTGAAAAATATTATTTGTTCAAAACAACACCACAAAAAAGAGGATTAAAATTCTACTGTGGAAAAAAAATCAAAGAAGGCATCAAAGTGTATACAACACCATAACACAACATAACATCTTGTCATGAATTGCTTTTTGGATAATATGTATTTTTACGATCATGAAAAATCCAGGATTTGCCTTGAATTCAAATTCACACATACCACATAGTTATATTATATTACATAACTGGTTAATATTTTTCATATTATTCAAATATTTGTCCTTGGTCAGTCCTGTTGGGGTTCGGTGTTTCCTTCGTTTAATACCACTGTCCTTGGATAAAATACAAGTCTTAATATTAAAAATCCCATTTTATAATTCTTCATTATATTACTCTTCCTTTACAATTATTAGTTAGTAATGAACACCCCCACCTGGGTTAACTGAGTGGCCAAGTTCTGTGTAATGTGTCCTTCTATAAAGAGTTAATAAAATGATTCAAAGAAGTTACATTTATGTATGTAAGCCATGGTGTATACAAGCATGACAACAAAATTTATCATCTTAATAAGTTATTTTAAAGTTTTTATGGCGGATTTCCCGGATGATTAACATATCTTATTTGCAATTCTTCAATGAACATACCAATATTCCTCTAGTAACACCTATAAAACTCCTTCTAAACTCCTGTGTTTTGTCATCTCGTCAAGCAATCAAGCTTCTATAGAATTCTATTGCATACCAATTTGTCATCTCTGGAGTTTCAAGGTAAACCCCTTCAGGCAGTACAAATTGGTATACAATAGAATTTGTGTTGCTAGAGGAATATTGGTATGTTCACTGAAGAATTGCAAATAAAATACGTTAATCATCCGGGAAATCCACCATAATTATTGAGAAAATTCCAACAGGATGACCATTTAAACTGTATAAACTTATATCACTTAAATCAAATATGGTATATTTTTTCTACCTTAAGCAATGTCTTCAGCAACATGGACTGTAAACGTATGTCTTCAGCTTCCCTGAAAATAAATATGGTATCAAAAATAAAATACAAATACATGTACTTATAAAACTAAAAAGAACCAGGGACCAAACATTCAACTGGACCTAAATTCACACATGAACTGTAACTCATATAATGAATATCAAATCATGTTTTTACAAAGTTGGGGTATGTACACAAACCCTGAACTATACTACAAAAAGACCAAACCAGAATCAAAGTCTATCTGGTTTTCCACTCACACAGATACAATCGCATATCAAATATCAAAATCAATTTATTGAAGCATTGCAAAGAAAAAAAATATACCAAACAAGTGCTAATAAAAACAAAATGAATAACATGCATACATTATTAATAAGGTCATTTATAGATGGCTGTTTGAAAGCTGCATACTATACTCTATAACTCTTTATATATAAAATCATCCAGTAATAATAAACAATAAAGGAGTTATTGCAACAGTCATGTGAGTTGCAAAAGTTTCGTTTGCACCAGATGTACTTTTGAACCCCAAGTGCACCTTTGAAAGACTGACATTTTTGTTGATTGACTGACAGCATACCACTAAAGACTGCATATGTAGTATGAAGAACGACTGATTTGGCACTGCAATAGATTTTTTTTACATTTGATTCAAACCAATCAAATGTAAATTGTTCTTATAAAAGTATTGTCAATCAATTATTCTACAATCACTATCTATGTGGTATGCTATCAGTCAATCAACAAAAATGTGTAAAGTTTGTTTTCCTTCACCACAGCCAGTCTTCAGGAAGTCGGCTCTTGGGGTGTAACATACAACTTCTTAAAATGAAACTTTTGCCACTTGCTTTACCATTGCAATAATTGGAGTAGGTTTGTTTCGTGAAATGTTATTTTTTAACTATGCTTTAAAAAATAAGCAGATTCTGAGACATGTCAATCATGAATACTATCCAAAATATTTTTGAAGCCAATTATTAAACAGATCAGTTGGATCAAACATGTTTTATAAATTTCAACCTCAAACAATCAATGGTTGAAAAACCCCTCATTATAAATCTAATGAGTATAAATACTAACCCAAATTCATCTGGAGCAAACTGTGGAAATTTTCCCATTATAAACATCATAATCTCTATTTTCTGATAATCTGGTAAATTCTTAGCAAATTCACCTGGAATACAAACAGTCATATCTCATTAATATCAAAAATTTTCAGCTTAAGTTTTAAATTTTAAAGTCTTTAATGAACCTGATACTTCAAATATGTAAATTGATTCTCTTATATATTTAAGATAATTAAGCTAGCAAAATAATAGCTTTATGTCGAACAGGTAAAATGGATAAAGTTAACCTCATTTGTACACAACACTATATTACCAGCCAGGAATTATCCATAAATCTACAGGCATATATGTCGGTCCAACAAATTGAATGAAATTGATCAAAAACATGTACATAGAAGCATACCATTCAGGCCAAAGTGATCTATAATATTAAGAGGCAACTATTGTCAGCATTTATTGTTGTGATTCTTGAACAATTTCTCACATACCATTGTTACACAAATTAAAACATAAAGCTTCAAATGTGAATTGCTACCTGGCCATGTGATTTTTGGGAATGTCCATGATGTCCATTGTTCTACAGTGGATTACATCTCTGTAATCTTTGGCAAACATCAGATATTCATTTTGGTTACATTTCTGACAGTAAGACTGAATATGTTAACATAAATATCTATATGTATTTCATTGTAATGGGATTGAAGTATTTAAATAAGGTTTTTTAAATCCGACTTTTACCAAAATTACCAGCAACTTGAATTGTAATGAGAGTAAGATGCCTTATTATTTTTATTTTATCTTACCTATAGTATTTATAATACTCTCTTCCAACTTGGCTTCTTTTGTTCTTAAAGCTTCATCTTCAATATTTCTATCAATGGAAAGTCTGAGATGTCGTAATAACGTGTTGATTACATCTAACACAGACGGACCTAAAAAAGATGAGATGATGTAATAATGTATTGATCACATCTACCAGAGACAGACCTATAAATATATACTGAGATGTCGTAATCATTTTTTGATCACATCTAACACAGACTGACCTAAAAAGAGATGCACTGATCACATCTACCAGAGACAGACCTATAAATAGATACTGAGATGTAGTAATAATGTGTTGATCACTTCTAATACAGATGGACTAAAAAATAGATACTGGATTAATAGATAAAGGCTTAATAATGTGGTATATATGGCATCATAGCTATTGATATGTCTTTTAAAGTAGTTAGCATCATTGATATATTTTTTTAAATGAACTGTTTATAATATTGCAAAATGACTGTTTTTTTAGACTGCAGCTTATCATACTTTACTTGTTTATCTCTTGGAACGAGTGCAAATAAACCTTTTGGTGTCTGAATGCCTTGAAAAACAAGAGCTGTCGCCGAATGGCAGCCAGTTATACCCCCGCTCATTGAACCCTGAATCAATATAGCAAGTGCAAAATTCAGTGTGTGTGGACACAATACAAGTGTGGACACATTACAAGCATTTACACAGTTGCAGAGAAAAAAAGTGTGACAAAAAAGTCCAATTTGGGAAATGAAAAGGAAAAACGCACAAACTTGGTAAATAGGACGTTATGATTTAATATGGCTGAAAAGGGGAGACGGGGTATAAGACCTCATACTGAAGCACCATACCAAATATAAAGTGGCTGTCGTGTCCAGTTGTTGAGAAAAGCGTGACAAAAAAATCCAATTTTGAAAATGAAAAGTAAAAAACACACCAAGTCGGTAAACAGGAAGTGGTAATCCAATATGTCTGAAAAGGAGAGACATATTATAGGACCTCATACTAAAGTACCATACTAAATATACTTAAGTTAATATATTTAATTTATATATTTAATTTATATATTATAATATATAAATATATATTTTAAATATATTTAAGTATCAAGTGGCTGTGATATGCAGGTGCAGAGAAAAATGTGACGAAAAAGTCAAATTTTGAAAATGAAAAGTAAAAAGGCACAAAGTCGGTAAACAGGAAGTGGTGATTCCATATTGCCAAAAAGGGGAGGCGCAGTAAAGGAACCCATACTGAAGCACCATTCCAAATATCAAGTGGCTGTCATCTGTAGTTGCTGTGAAAAATGCGACAAAAATGTCACAATTTTGAAAATGAAAGTTAAAAGGCGCAAAGTCGATAAACAGGAAGTGGTGATCTGATATGGCCGAAAAGGAGAGACGCAGTATAGGACCCCATACTGAGGCACCATGCCAAATATCAAGTGGCTGTCATGTGTAGCTGCTGAGAAAAATGCAAGGAAAAGTCACAATTTTGAAAATGAAAGTAAAAAAGGCACAAAGTCGGTAAACAGGAAGTGGTGATCGGATATGGCCGAAAAGGGGAGGCGCAGTATAGGACCCCATACTGAAGCATCATAAAAAATATCAAGCGGCTGTCATGTATGGTAACTGAGAAAAATGCAACGAAAATATGTGTGACGGACAGACAGAATGACGGAATGAAGGACGGACAGAGGTAAAACAGTATAA
Organism: Modiolus philippinarum; assembly: GCA_002080025.1. NCBI lineage: Eukaryota > Metazoa > Mollusca > Bivalvia > Mytilida > Modiolidae > Modiolus > Modiolus philippinarum. Next base: position 78,162 of record MJUU01044163.1, on the reverse strand, counting down.
CCCCCTCCTTCGGAGTAGGGGTATAAAAATTATCTATGTCATATTCTTACAATTTTGATCAAGAATACCAGTCAAAGAGGTCACCATTATTGTCTTTTTCCTGCAGCTATGAGTGCTGACCCATACAACACATCAGTAATACTCTACTCCTGACTTACTGTTTATATGCCTATTGGACGATTTCTTTGTGGGAGAGAATTAATTTTTTAATTGAAGGAGGTAGTTTTAAAGGATGGGGCAAAGGCTGGAGAAGTGAATTCTGAACAAATTTTAATAGGCTGATCAGAAATAATACAGGTATATTCATATAACAGCCAAGTTTCCTGGTTGACTTTGCTCTAATCTTGACAGTACATTCAGTAAGTATTTATAAGTTCAGAATTTTATGCATTTTGAACTTAATAAATAAAGACCTCTAATTGAACATATTTGTGTTTTTTTCTGTTACATTTAATGCTGTTTCCATTGTTTCACTGAAATTCAATTGGGTCATAAAAACAAATACAAAAGACTTGTCTAGCAAGCTTTCTTGAGAGCTTTGAAGAGCTTTCCTTTTTATAGCACTGTATATAACATAAGATATTTATTTATTTATTATCAATACTCAGCAGGAACATAATCTCTGGTGCACAGGTTCACATGATACCAATCAATCTAAATATGTCCTGTGTTGAACCATTTTAATAAAAAAAATCTAAATGGCACCAGGGTGCACAAGCCCAGTTGCAAATTAATATGGAGACCCAAATATTTCTAAAATTGTCTATCTATTATCTCTCCTACCTATAATCTAAAAAAATCTAAGAATTCAAAAAGGTCTATTTTCTAATATCATGTCTTTACATTTCAATATACCAATCTACTTTTGGTCACTGTGACCTTGACCTTTGAAAAAGCTACTTTCTCCAAAATCAAAAGAATTCCTCCCCTCCTCTTATCCAACAACATATCAAAGTTTCATTTCAATCGGATGTAAACTTTTTGAGTCATCATCCGGAAACCAAATTGTTATGAAATTTTCAGTCTATTTTTGGTCACTGTGACCTGACCTTTGACCTACTCTCTCCAAAATCAATAGGGTACCTCCCCTCATGGTACCCAACAATATATCCAAGTTTCATTTCAATTGGATGTAAACTTTTTGAGTTATAATACGGAAACCAATGTTTGACGCCAGCCTGCCTGCCCTCTCGCCCACAACACCAAACCAATAGCAGAGTTCAACATCGTTGCAACTCGGCTAATTAGCGACAAATTGATCCTTTTGTTGTGACTCTTTTGTAAATTTTAGCAATTGACATACAAGTGGAACAACACAAAAGTAAAAGCAAATTTTCCTGAAAAGGGGGACCTGTCTAATAGGGAGAGTAGGGGTATATACAGGTGTGTCAATACAAACCTATTGAGCCTCCTGCTGCTATCAGTACTGATTCATACAGAGCATCAATAATACTGTTTTTAATGAGTGGATCACTTTTACTGTGTTTATCCAAGTGTTCCATTAAAGTCTGGATAACGATGTAACCATACTGTTGCTATAATAAACAATTATTGTTGTTTATTAGTCGTTGAAATAATTGACAAAGTATTCATGTATATATGGACAGAGTTTTAAAATTGATTTTTTTTTTTGCTTCAGGTACTGATATTACACTATACTGCTATTGTAAATAAATAATAAAAGGATAGTGAGTAAATGCACATGAGACAAAGTCTCTACAAATACATGGTATATAAAAGCAAAGGAAAAATGCTTTTATTGTTGTTCTTCAATCTGAAGTCACCATGAGGCCTTCAACAATGAGCTTTTCTCATAACTCAAAGTAAGTTCAAGACTGCTCTAAGCACTGGTTTGAGTGGAATTCTTTGCTAAATGTCAAACAACGTGCATGACATAAAAACAAGTGATGACCCTAAAAGATGTCTCGCCCGTCCCTGCTGGCCTCTAAATTGATGTGAAATCTAAGTGAACTAATCAGAAAAATGAACATGCTCACTAGACTGTGAAACTGAGGTCAAGAACAAAAGTCACCTGCCATACTGACATGTACTACCCAAGACCAACCTACAAACCAAATATTATCAACCTACCACTTCTACTTATTGAGAAATGGACTTAAGCAGAAAAACTTAACGTGGCCACTAGAAATTGAGTGAAATTGAGGTCAAGGACAAAAGTCACCTGCCAGACTGAAATGTACTACCCAAGACCAACCTACATACCATACCAAATATTATCAACCTACAACTTCTAGTTATTGAGAAATGGACTTAAGCAGAAAAACTTAAAATGGCCACTAGACCATGAAATTGAGGTCAAGGACAAAAGTCAACTGCCAGACTGACATGTACTACCCAAGACCCAACTACATACCAAATATTATCAACCTACCGCTTCTAGTTATTGAGAAATGGACTTAAGCAGAAAAACTTAACGTGGCCACTAGACCGTGAAATTGAGGTCAAGGTCACATGACATTATGTCCATCAGGTAGCACTTTATTAGTACTACCAATGGACCAAATATGATGTTCCTACATCAAAGGGTTTTCAAAATATCCTATATGTAGTATAAGTTAACGCCGTTGCCACTGCCGTCGCCATACTTTGCATGCCTATGTCTCGCTTTCTGCGACTTTTGTCGCAGGCGAGACAAAAAGCAAGACATTAATGTGTAAAGTTAAGCTTGCCAAGGCCATCCTTAATAATGTAATTGTTTCCAATAATCAGCCGAAAAGCATTTCCCTGATTTGACAGAAAAATGGGCGGTTTAGATTACAGAAAAACAAGTGGAGATAATTTTCTGAGACGTCACCGCCAGGTGGCGCTATACGACTTTGAGAAAATTAAATTTTTACGACCCTTCGTATTTGCTCGTTTTAGTCCTAATAAATAACTGAAACTAAATAAGTTTATGCTTTTAAATTAAACTGCAGGTCATTAAGTGGATGACTGGTACACTCTGATCTTCTATCTGGGCGAAATCTTGCCTTAAATTGAATAATTACATGAGCCTTGTGAAAGACAAAATGTCGGCGAGCGACTCTTGTTTACATTTTTTGTGGTCGGAACGAAGTGACACAATTTTTTTCCCCTAATGAATATTCATATCGACTGGTATTTTCGTGTTCAGAGAGTCATGAAGAAGAGTTCTTGAAAATTTCATACAGTTACCAGATGCCGTTATTTATAAACAATCAACTTTCTGGAAGCATCTCCAAGGCAGGACAGAATTTCGCCGACGGCGCATTTTCCCATATTTAACACCTTAATTCTTATGCTTAGAGTACCATTATTGTTCTTCAAGATATCGTTTCAATAAATAGAGGTAAAATTATGTATATCTGGTTAAAAAGACGCCAAATTTATTTGATTATAGCCCCGTCTGTTGCCTCAAAGTCAAAAGTCGCAGGGGCAACTTTCGTGAAGTCAACAGTCAAATATCTAATTCTTCAACACATGTAAATAATAGAAAATTTCAAAAAGCCAGATATCTTCATTTATACTTTGTGACTTGTCACTAGG
>MJUU01044163.1:63397-74453 GCA_002080025.1 Modiolus philippinarum | reverse complement strand
TTGCATACTTTACTAGATATGTCTTATTTCATGCTATTTGAGCTTGTAGAATATAAAAAAAAATATTTTCAACCACTAAGGTGTACATGGGCTGCATTTCTTTGCAGGATTCTCATCATTATGCTTGTAGATCTATGGTTACAACATAAAGTAATGCATGGCACATGTGCATATACTTGATTTCACTGTGTTGTCATTTCCCCTCCATTGCTTGACTAGGCATGAATTTCTCTATCAGTATGTTAAAAAGTCATTTAAACTATCACTGGGAGGCCAAATTTCTGTGTGAGATGATGAGTTATTTGTTTGTGAGTTATTTTTTGTGGAAAATTAGATGTCCTCTAAGACTCCAGAAGAACTCAGTGAAATTCCAACACTGGCTACTGCTGAATGCATGATTTTTGTCCCCAATTATTTGTATTTCATGTTATGATTTAGTAAAGAAAACCTTTTCTCACACCCTGGTGTAAAATTGGTGTCACTCTTGATCTTTGTCACTCATTTTAATCAGTTTTCAATCTATGCTGGGGAAATACATGGGAAAAGTCTGCTTGCTTATGCTGATTTGGGCTAATTAAGTCTGATTGTGAAATTTTAGGATATATTTTGTCTGAAGAGTGAGATAGAAATAAAATGTGATGCATTGTTACCACAAAGAAGGAAATGTTACATTTATAATACATGAATAGCTAGATTATCACAAATACTTAGCCCCCATGTAAATTAAATTGCTGATTTAAAGGTTTATTTACTCCATATCCTTTCATAAAAAATTATAATACAGACATGAACCAGCTGTATAACCTGCATGATTTTATATAATTCTATCTGTAGAAATAAAAAATATATTAAAATTGTTGTTTTTTTAGTAGAGTGCACTATCAACTTTTTATTAAAGCCCAATGACTTTATGACACAAATTTTACCCAATTTTTTTTCAGTGTGACCATATTGTGATTTGAGAATGTTATTGCATTTAAAAAAGCAACTCCATACAGCATTTATTGAAAAAATATTGAAGATTGACTGGATGGGGTGTGAAGATATTCCCATCTTTTTTTTCAGTGATCAGTACTGATCAACTATAAACCTGCCAATATTAGACCTGGTTAATATTAGTTAGAAATTATCAAGTATCAAAGCTATATCACTTTCATCCCCTGTTTTTAACAATATTCAGAATTTTTGATAATTTTAAAATGTGAAAAAAACTAGACATTGCAATCAATCTACAATGAAAAATTGATTTTATTTGATTTATTTTTTATCTTTACATGGTATACCTATATTCCTCTCTAATTTCTGCATTAAAACTAATTTGCCTGGTTTGTCATAGAAATGCACCTACATGTATATACAAGTGTTGCAAACTTTCTTTTCATACATTATACTGTTCTGTCATAGTGGGTGTAAGTTTTGGTTTTGGAATTATTTACAGTTGTAATGAACATGTTATAATATTTGCAGAAGCTGAGGCTGGGAAAGAATATAATCCCTTACTAAAGAATGTTTTTTTTTTCATTTTGTGGGGGTGTGGGACTACTTTGGATAAAAAAGTCTTTTATACCAATTCTTTCAGTTTATAATAATTATTACAGAGAAAATTTGAATCATGCAGGATTTATTTCACTTATTATATACCACATGGTAATGAAAATTTTAATTATTTGTGTTACTGTGTCAAAAATGGAAATTGCAACAAAAAAAGGTGTAGACAATCCACAGATCTCAACCCTAGAAAATTGTTCCCAGTGAATACAGCATTTGTTAATGCAAAGTCATTGATATTTAAGCATTGTGTTTACACAACATTATGGGGCCAAAATCACCTGCAACTCCACTGGGGATAAATTAAAGTAAAAATATAGCCAGATTAAGGTCTGATCCTATCAAGAGCTGGCTTAGTACAATCTGGGACTAATATAACATTATATTAGTCCCAGGTACAATGTAGTATGTTGGCTATCTACAGACCATTCTTTTCTTATACCCATATTCCCTCTCTACTCAAGTAAAGGCATACCCTATCACTGCAAATCACTGCATGCGCTCCAAACCGTCCTATCTACCTGAAGGCACTTGTTTTATCAAAATTTACTCCCCCTCTATACCTGTAGACATGCACTTATTTCATTAAAATCGGTAGAGAACTGGTATAGATTGAAATGAAGTTAAATTCTTGACCCCCCCCCCCCAAATCGTTACTCGTTTCTCTGCTAATTTTGACAGTAAATCGACCTGCAAATTGAAATATTTATGCTATGAGTTTGCAAAGACTTTTTAATTTTTAATATTTAGTTCAACTGTTGATAAACATAGGCAATAACTTGATTATTTTGGTTGAAAATACTGGTTTCACTTGCGTTGACGTCTATCGCGAATGTTGACAATCGGGATTATCGCCCTTTGATTTGGGGAAAATTTTATCGATTGAACTGACACAATTTTTTTCCCAATCGTTTCAATTGAGGATTATTACCTCGATTGGTAGATATTTTTATTTCTCATTGTGCTATAGCAAACTCATTTTGTTACCTTGTCCAGTTTTCTAGAAATAATTAGTTTTTCGTACCGAATTTTTACTTCCGCCATTTCAAGAGCGTTGTATTTTGGCAAAATTCTCTGATTAATCCTGATAATTTGATATCATGGAGATTATCAAAGATTATATTAGTCTTGGGAAATCAAATAAACATGTAAAGACGCGATAATATAGACATAGAAACGCACCGTCATGGTTTTTCATGCGCCTGTTCCGAAAAGTGAAATTACGTCATTTTCAAATAAAAATCACGTGACTTTGTAATCTAAATGACGGCCTTATAGGAATTGCTTTTCGGCTGAATCAGCGCTTTTATTTTACAGAAGGGTTAATCAATAGGTCAATTGTTTTGTTTGCACTGAAGTACCACAGATTTAAATTCAAAACCTAGCAAATAAATTTAACGGTTGCACTTTTTGGCATATTAAAGAAGTGGGACTTTTTACAGTACAGTACTTTTTAAAATATTCGAAATGTTACATGCTGTAATTTGGTCAAATATCAGAAAATTCAGTCATGAGCCATTAAGGCCATACAAAAATAATGGTTAATGGTTAGATTCTGAGGTCATTTTTCATAAAAAATGATGAAGGACAGAGGGAGAAGATTTTTATATTTATTTGCTCCTAAACATAATGAGGCATCTTTCACATTGCTGTCTATGGCACTTAGGGTCTGAGATATGGAGAAAACAAAAACAAAATTTAAGTGAAAAAACTTAGTCCAACTAATAAATTACAAAATACAGAAAAATTGGCATTATTTTTTTTAAATATTGCCATGGATACAATCTTTTGACCATAAATTAGCCTACAACCAATTTTCAAGCTATTGATAACCACGCCAAAGACAGAATAAGGATGCTTCTGCAACTTTTCGTAACAGGTGATACAAAACCAGACTATATTATTTTTTACTACATGTAATTCTAATTTCAAATCCCATCAAAAGTAGATATTTTCTCATTTTATTAATAATTTTACTGATAAGAATCTAAGCACAATTTGATATGATTTGAAATTTAATTATATCGCTGTTCAAGAAAGAGGTTTCAAGAGCATCTTTTACAGTAAAGGACTGTTAATTGAAGATAATAGACTAAACCTTCTAACAATTAATATGATACAGAATACATACCTGTACAGAATACATAATTATCTTGAAACATTTAACAACAAAATCACTTGGTACCCACAGCTGATGGTTGTCATAGTGACTGAAAATAACAATAATAAATTAAATTTGAGTTATATCAAGACCTTTCTAATACTAAATTAGGATGAGGGTTGGAATCCATTGTAATAAATTTCTCATGAGTTAATGAATATATTAGACTTGCAATGAGTAAGTGAAAAATAAAATTAAATGTTTCATGTATGATATGTCTTATTACTAAAAACTTTCAAGTTTTTCTCAGACAGAGGTAAGGGCAAATCATGAATAGTGTATGAGATACCTTCTAAATGAAGACCAAAAACTTTTGGTTCAGTAATTTTAGCATGTGAAAGTCTAAGAAAAACTAAAAAAAAAATTAGAAAGTATATACCAAATACAAAGCTAGGCCCATTATTCATAAGACTATTTTTATTAGAACAACAAAAAATAGAACCAGGATTTTCATTTTTGATTTGATTTGTTATGATGCAGATTACTCACACTAATGCTGGTTTTAATACACTTTTAATGTTTCCATAGGATGCCCTACAGACTAGATCTCTAAATACAACTTCTGACAGATATACAGGGTGCTCTTCATCTTTAGGACTTTCTAAATCTACTGTCATGAAACTGTAAGTATAACAATATATATAGGTGTGAACAAAGTTATGTAAATGATATAACGCACATGAAACTGATTGCAATAATTTCATGAAAGGAATCTTTCACATATAATAAGTATTTATTTGACCAGGTTTCATGGGAAGGACATAAATTAACAAAATATATATGTATTGGATAATAATCTAACATTTGTTAGTGAATTCAGAAAATAAGAATCTATGTTTTGGTGAAAATAAAAAGGAAATTGTTCACATTTCATTGTCCTTGATGGAACTGTCAAGGAGTCATAGTGTCAATTGTCATAATGTTTCTCTTGTTTTGAGAACACAAGAGAGTTTTCTCCATTCCCTGTCACTTTTTCTTATTTCTGCCAAATCAACCATCAATACTGCTCTGTCTACGTGCCCTATTTCCCTTTTAAGACCTCGTCTGTTTTTCCAGATTTCAAGTTCGCTCCCCCTTCTGTCTCAGTTATTACTTAGTCTTTCTCTTTCTGCTGTCTTGGCCAAATTTCAATAAGCCTAATTGTCTCTTTGCAATGATTTACTAGTAATATGGACATATTTCACAAATCCGAGATTTGGTGGACATACTATTGACAGCGCGAGAGGTTGTATTTTTGGCCTTAGTTTACTTTAGGGGTCCCTGTGCTATGAGGCTAATCATCTACCTATTCTAAATCTAACCCTAGAACACAAACCCTCACTCTATCTCTAACCCTATCCCTTACCCATAACCTTAACCCTATTTAATACCTAAACTAACCAGGGTAAATACAAAAATATCACAACCCTTGAGTACTGGGACCCCAAAAGTAAAGTAAGGCAGCATTTTTGTTTTTGTTGACTGTTGTTGGGAGAGTGGTAGGGATTACCATTATTTAGGAAAATCATTTTCATTTCAGTAAGAATTTTTCAGATAGTCTCCAGATACTGTGTATGTGTTGTATTTTAATTGTAATTGGAACACTTCATAGTGTCTAGGTAGATCCCATTATACACAACATTTGATGCCATAATTATTTTTTTGTTTGTTTTTTTTTGTTAAATTATCAATATTTGCATGCATGAATTATTTATTTTGAAGAAAAAAGTAACTGTTACTAATAAATTCATTACATGAATAAAGGGCTACCCTGAGCGCAGCATGATACGATCGCAGCATTTTGAACACTGAAATTTGAACAAGTGTAATTCAAAATGAATGAGGCCACAGTGAAGAGCTTGGTACAGTAATTAAATGGACACAAGAAGGAGCTTGATCCAGTTATTAGCTGCACACAAACTAAGAAAAATAAAAATTAGCCCTTATAATTCCTCATTTATATTGGAAATGATAAGAGGTATGTCAAATTGGTCAACATACTACTTCAACTATACTATAAGAGGATTAGAAGAAAGGAACCCCATTGAAATCAAATAAGAAAATAAAAGATTTTACATTTTTTGAAAATTGCAATTTCAGCCCCTTTGACCCCTTATAGCAAAAAAATGGTAAGCGCTACGCAAAATCTTTTGACATTCTACCAAAAGTTTACAAGAGGAGGACTCAAAAACAAACAAAAAAATAAAATGAAATCTGATGAGAAATAAAGATTTCACTTATTTAAAAAAAAATTGAAATTTTAGCCTCTTTGACCCTTTGTAGCTCAGAAATAGTAAGAGCTATGCCAAATCGGTTGTCATACTAATGAAAGCTTATGTCAAGAGGAATCAAAATAAAAAAATCCCATCCAAATCTGATGAAAAATAAAAATTTCAGGTAATCTGCAAATTTGCAATTTTGTCCCCATTCAGCCCCTCATAGCTCAGAAAAGAAATAAGTTTTTAAAATTGGTGGGGCCAAAATAAGCAAAACCAACCATGGCCTTCCTTTTGTGCCAATGACCACTTTGGTAAAATTTCATAAGAATTGGTCCACTAGAACATAAGTTATTGGCCAAAAACAAAAGTGTCTACAGACCACGAAAACCACAATGCCAGCAATGATGACAGCATCATACCATTATACGACCTCAAATTTTTTGCCTTCGTATAAAAGTTACATTTTTATGTAAAAGATCATTGACATTTATTTACTATGCAAAAGGTGTAGTTAATTTTTTATTGCATATTTATGTTATGCTTTTTTAGGTTGGAAATATTAAAAAATTCCTAGGGGTTTTTAAAAAATGGATTCTGGGTCCCTCTTGCGGAAAAATCATGGGTCAGCTTAGCAGAAAGTCTGGATCCATCTCTGTCTATAACTCTTATCATGTTGATCTTTTGTCTGATTTGTGTTTTTCCAGTGTTGTTCCATGACAGATTGTAGCAGGCAATTAGTAATTTTCAGCCATTGTAGATGTTTCCTGTTATCCCATTCTATTTCATTGAAGTTCACAAGAAAATACATGTACAGAGCTGGCCGGTGTCACCTAAGGCTTTAACAGGCATTTGAAGAAAATACATGTACAGAGCTGGCCGGTGTCACCTAAGGCTTTAACAGGCATTTGGCTGAAGTAAATATTTTTAAAGACCAAAACTTTGGTGTCAAAATAAACTTCATATATTAATATTTCAATTGAATCTATTCAATTATTGAAACCTTATCTAAGTTACACTTTAATTTCGATAAAAACACATTGGCCCCATGATGTAAACAACCTGTCTGATGTCTGGTGATACTGCACATGTCATAGAAAATAGGTCAGAACGTGAAGAAAACGAATGTTTTCAGAATGAACTATTGGTATCCATCAAATATATCATTATGCTCCAAATAAACCAAAAATCAGTACTCACTTTTAATTCTAATTCAATTTATTGTCAATTCTAATACGTAGGTTAACATATGCTTAGCCCTGACTTGAGAAATATCGCAAGGAAGAATTTTAAGTTTTTGAGTCAACCTGTCAATTTGCCTCGTTAACCAATCAGTGTTGTCACTTGCTACCATTTACTTAATCAAGGACCATAGCATAGTGAAATTGAAGGATGCCAAGATATAGCTAAAATAGTGCTAAAGTTTAGGTTAAACACCAACCAATCAATTAAACAATGTGGCACAACACATTATAGCTAAAATACTGCTAAAATTGGCTTTAAACACCAAACAATCAGTCAGATGATCTGGTTATCTAATGAACCAGTTTCAGTCTATTTTTGGGTTATTTCTACTGTACTAATCTACCATTAACATAGTTTCTGGGTACTTTAATGATTTGTAAAGCATGTTTACACAGTACTTACTTGGGATTATGCATATTATACAACAGAGATGGCACAATTTTATCCATGTGTACTGCTTCCCATATATTGACTTGTAAATCATCCGATACCGTCTTCCTTACAACACCTTGTAATCCTCTCAGACCAGCATTACGTATTCTGTAAAATAAATAGTAGTTATAACATAAATAGCTTCCTATATATTGACTTTTAAATCATATACAGTCTTTCTAACAACACCTTGTAGCCCTCTCAAACCAGCGTTATGCATTCTGTATTAAACTAGATGTAACTGTGGCCTGATGGGCCACAAATTTATACCCCCCGCTTCTTGTTGATGATCCTACCCTGCACAGTTACAGACATAGAAACGTACCATGGGGGTACTCCAATAGTCCACTGTAACTTTGAGGCAACTTAAATCAGAGGAAGGCACAGAGAAATCCTTTGATAAGACATAGACTCATTAGAACTATTTATCAGAGAGATGTTTTGCTACTCGATGGGGAAAATGTTGGGGAAACCTTTTTAGCCTACCTTTTAAATTTTCACTAAGTAGGAGAAATCTACAAAGTGCTGTAACTTTGTTTTGTTAAAAATTTATGAATCAATCTGAAAAAAGGAGGTGCACAAGTACTTATAGTGACTAACATTCTGACAAAATTTGAAAAGTCAATTCACAAAGGTTCCGCAGATAAGCTTCGGACAATTTTCAATATAGACTCTAAGTAGGAGAAATCTACAAAGTGCTGTAACTTTGTTAAAATTTTATGAATCAATCTGAAAATAGGAGGTGCACAAGAACTTATAGTTACTAACATTCTGACAAAATTTGAAAAGTCAATTCAGGAAGGTTCCCGAGATAAGCTTTGGACAAATTTTCAATATAGACTCGAAGTAGGAGAAATCTACAAAGTGCTGTAACTTTGTTAAAAATTCATGAATCAATCTGAAAATAGGAGGTGCACAAGTACTTATAGTTACTAACATTCTGACAAAAATTTGAAAAGTCAATTCAGAAAGGTTCCCGAGATAAGCTTCTGACAAAAAATGTCTACGGACGGACAGACGGACAGACAGACGGACGGACATGGTGATTCCAGTATACCCCCCAACTTCGTTGCGGGGGGTATAAAAATAGAATGTATTGATATCATAAACTGACTCATAAATAATAAAAGTGACAACAAAAGTCCGAATCGATCAAAGGAAGAGACCAGTAAGGAAAATCCGTATAACATTCGACTGAATCAGGGGAACACAATCCGACACAGAACATTTTTGGCAAGCCGTAATATTCCCGACTTGGAACGGGCATTTTATAAATAAAATGGTGGGTTAAACAAGGTTTATTGATGCATCAACCTCCCGCTTATATGACGACTAACTATAGCTTCTGTGTGCCCAGATTGTGTTAAATGTCAAAGCCATAATATTGTCAGGGTGCACTACACTATTTCAATACACCAATGTTTGACAGACCTCGAAAATAGTACTATAAAAAATAGTGCCTTTTCATTTGTAGTGACTCCAGCCAATTGATACATGTTATAATCAGCAAGATCATAGAATATTTCTAGGTGAATGACGGAGAGCAAAAACCAGCATAGTTGATCTGTAATCATAAGAAATGTCTGAGGACAACAAAGCTTGTCAGACTTCAATTCCATATCAAAATTGCATATTTTTGTAACTATATTTATAAAACAAAATATGAAATCAAGGTCAGGTCTAATATTCTACACACAATATAAAAAAAGTCAAATACCAGGTTTTTTACTGAACTAAAAATTCCAATTTCTGAAAAAAGGTTGAGGTCAAGATAAAAATTTCAACACTACAATATTAGTGGACTTATTTTTGAACTGTTTCATGGAGACAAATTTTCATGGATTTCACACCTAATAAGTGTTTGATATTTATGGTATTAAATTCATGGGGATTTTGTTTCAAAGATAACTATAACCCATGATATAAAATAATATTTTATCCCCGATGAAGACTTCTGCTTTAAATTACCTCAATGTCAGTGCTGTGTTTGAGTTAAATTAATGAACATAATTAATAAATTTATCATATATTCCAGTTTACAGAGGTAATCCTGCTTTAAATTGGATTATACTCATATACTCAGAAAACTGCCAGGTAATATAAGTTGTCATGGAAACTGACAATGTTATTACATGTAAACAACATAGTGAAATCAAAATGAAACACCTAATCCATGTATAGCTTAATTCCTTAGGTATTCTAAAGAAGTTGTTTCATGTTTTAGCCTGATATATCAATCTTCGAAATACCATAATGACGTGTTCAAACATCATTTAAACAAAATACCTACTTAGTTTTAATATTTTCATTATCTTTTCCACAGTGACACATGGCGCTGAACTTTGATACAAAAAAGTCATATCTTCTGTGGTATGATGGATTATCTTCTTCAATATTAGCAAACTTCACAAACTAAAATAAGAAAAACATACCATTCATTCTAAAGTTAAAGCAAATTATGAGTAAACATTTGTATAATACATTTTAAGCTCTTCTTATGTTGTACATTTTATTGCAATATTCTCTAAACTTTTTAAACAAGTACATGCATGACTTAAATGACACAATTTTCACGTGCCTATATGTAAAATAAAATTAATTAGAAATAAAAGTTTGCTCTCAAAATCCTACTGAAATGCACCCTAGAAAACACTTACCGATTGAGTACCTAACACTTGAAGGTCTGGATCATCATACTCTAGTAATTTCTGTACCATTTTCAGAAAACTTTCCACAAATAAATTAAGTGAATGGGAATGGCAGGCTGCTAGTAGTTGGTCCAGAGCATCCATACTTATAAATACAAATCTGAAGAAACAAGATGTGTTTTGTTAAACACTTATGCCCCCGAGTAGAAGTATAGAAGATACATTTAGCAACTTTGAACAATGAATGTTCTTCTGACAAAATAATTCTGGTACCAACTGAAAGGTCTCTCTACAAGGAATGCACATGTATACTATGAAAGCCCTATCACTTACCATTCAAAAGATATGCTCAATGTTAAAGTTTTTATGCAGTTGTTCACAGGCCCAGGTCAAGGTCACAAGGTCAACTATTCTGGTACCAATTAAAAAGCCTTGCCAAAAGGAATACACATGCAAAATATGAAAGCCATATCACTTACCATTCAAAAGATATACCCAATGTTAAAGTTCATTATTTATTTCAAAAAGTCCATCACATGTCAAGGTCAAGGTAACGAGGTCCAAAATTTTGGTATCGTTTGAAAGGTCTTGCCAAAAGGAATACACATGCAAAATATGAGAGCCCTATCACTTACCATTCAAAAGATATACCCAATGTTCAAGTTTTTTGTGGACAAACAGACAAACAAACAGACAGACAGACCAAAAACTATATGCCCCCCGAATCTTCGATTCAAGGGGGCATAAAAATATATCAGTTAATGTAATCTGACAGTCTGACCAGATTTGCTAATAATTGTGTTTTCCTAACCCCCAGTAATTTTATG
>MJUU01044163.1:39165-57002 GCA_002080025.1 Modiolus philippinarum | reverse complement strand
AGAGGCTGCATACCAATTTTGAAATGAATCCCTCTTGTAGAAGCTGAGAAAAATGCGACAAAAAATTCATGTTTTCACATCATTTTGTAACTAAGTCCTCATGTTTTCACAACATTTTGTAACTAAGTCCACATTTCGTCAAACAGGAGGTGCACATCCAACAGAAGCTGAGAAAAATGCGACAGAAAATTCATCTTTTTACTACAAAATTCATGTTTTCACAACATTTTGTAACTAAGTCCACATTTCATCAAACAGGAAGTGCACATCTGACAGGACTCAAAAGGGACGTTCCTTAAAACTAACCATAAAGAGGCTGCATACCAATTTTGAAATGAATCCCTCTTGTAGAAGCTGAGAAAAATGCAACAGAAAATTCATCTTTTCACTATATTTTGTAAGTTAGTCCACATTTCGTCAAACAGGAAGTGCACATCTGACGGGCCTCAAAATAGGACGTTCCTTACAACTAACCATATAGAGGCTGAATACCAATTTTGAAATGAATCCTTCTTGTAGAAGCTGAGAAAAATGTGACGAAAAATTCATGTTTTCACTACATTTCGTTACCAAGTCCACATTTCCTGATTTCATCAAACAGGAAGTGCACATCTGACAGGACTCAAAATAGGACGTTCTTTACAACTGTCCATATAGCGGCTACATACCAATTTTGAAATGAATCCCTCTTGTAGAAGCTGAGAAAAATGAGACAGAAAATTCATCTTTTCAGTACATTTTGTAAATAAGTCCACATTTCGTGAAACAGGAAGTGAACATCTGAAGGACCTCAAAATAGGATGTTCCTTAAAACTAACCTACCAATTTTGAAATGAAGCCTTCTTGTAGAAGCTGAGAAAAATGCGACGAAAAATTCATGTTTTCACTACATTTGGTAACTAAGTCCACATTTCCTGATTCGTCAAACAGGAAGTACACATCTGACAGGACTCAAAATAGGAAGTTCCTTACAACTAATCATATAGAGGCTGCCTACCAATTTTTGAAATAATTCCTTTCAAATGAATCCTTCTTGTAGAAGCTGAGAAAAATGTGACGAAAAATTCATGTTTTCACTACATTTTGTAACTAAGTCCACATTTCTTGATTTCGTCAAACAGGAAGTGCACATCTGACAGTGTTCCTTACAACTAATAATATAGAGGCTGCCTACCAATTTTGAAATAATTCCCTCTCATAGAAGCTGAGAAAAATGCGACGAAAAATTCACGTTTTCACTTTTTCGGACGAACCGATGGACGGACGGACGGACGGACAGACCCATTACTATAGGGCGTCGGCCACATAGTGGCTGGGCCCTAATTAGATTTTCACCATAGCGTCTAATGATAAAACATCTTCACAACTGGTGACCATGTTTTGATCTCACCTAGATAAACTGAAATTTTTTGAAAAGGAATTTCCATACACCTTTCCTCTTAAGTTTGGTTGAATTTGTTTTAGATCAAACAAGAGCTGTCGTCGAATGGCAACCAAGTATACCCCCACTCATTGAACCCTGGACCAACAATTCATGTTTATACTACATTTTGTAATTAAGTCCAGATTTTGTCAAACAGGAAGTACATATCCAACAGGACTCAAAATAGCATGTTCCTTACAACTAAACCATTTAGAGGCTGCATACCAATTTGGAAATCAATCCCTCTTGTAGAAGCTGAGAAAATTGCGACGAAAAATTCATGTTTTCACTACATTTGGTAACTAAGTCCACATTTCGTCAAACAGGAAGTACACATCAAACAGGACTCAAAGTAGCATGTGCCTTAAAACCAACCATATAGAGGCTGCATACCAATTTTGAAATCAATCTCTCTTGTAGAAGCTGAGAAAAATGCGACGAAAAATTCATGTTTTCACTACATTTTGTAACTAAGTCCACATTTCGTCAAACAGGAAGTACACATCCCAAATGACTCAAAATAGGACGTTCCTTACAACTAACCATATAGAGGCTGCATACCAATTTTGAAATCAATCCTACATGTAGAAGCTGAGAAAAATGCGACGAAAAATCATGTTTTCACTACATTTTGTAACTAAGTCCACATTTCGTCAAACAGGAAGTACACATCCCAAATGACTCAAAATAAGACATTCCTTACAACTAACCATAAAGAGGCTGCATACCAATTTGGAAATCAATCCCTCTTGTAGAAGATGAGAAAAATGCGACGAAAAATTCATGTTTTCACTACATTTTGTAACTAAGTCCACATTTCGTCAAACAGGAAGTACACATCCAACAGGACTCAAAATAGGACGTTCCTTACAACTAACCATATAGAGGCTGCATTTTTTTACGGAAACACGGACGGACGGATGGACAAGGTGAATCCAGTATACCCCCCTCTCTGGCGAGTGGGGGTATAATATATATTGTGACCCAAAAGGTCCAGTTTCAAACTATGTTCCTAGCTAAAGTCAATGTGTTTATTAGATTAGGACAAGATGAGTAATTTTTTTGTTAACCACCTTTCATACATCATTCTGTTAGTTTGATCGAATTTCAGAAGGGATGACCAACATACAATTTTCCCATACAATCCATTTTTAATTATATTTTGCATTGTTAGTCATGTTCTTTGTCTGATACAAAAGAAATGAATGATTTCTTGGAGGAACTTTGATAAATTAGACCTGTAAAGTTTGTTTGAATTTGCTTATAGTCTCAGAGAACATGATCAAAATACAATTTTACCATTCGGTCCAATGTTGAATTATATTCTATGCTGCTTGCCATGTTTTAAGTTGGAAATAAATGAAATGAGTAATCTTTTCATTCCTGTAAAGTTTGTAAGAATTTGCTTCATAGAATATGTTTCTCATGGGGTCCAATGTTAAATTATATTCCTTGCTGGTGGTCATGTTTGTTGAAGAATCTGAATGAATGGGCAATCTATGTACAAAAATTATCATACATCATTCTGTTTCAGATTGGTAGAAAATGTTTTTAGTGGTTTCAGAATAGATGATGAAAATGAAGTTTTTCCAATAGAGTCCAGTGATAAACACCTTCAGTGCTGTCGGCCATGTTTTTTTTACCTTACCAAAATGAAATAAGCATTTTTTGAAAATGACATTCCATAGATCATTCCTATTAAGGTTAGCTGAATTTGCTTCAGTGATTTATTGGAGGTAAAGAAAATCTTAAATAAACAGCTGCACCAAGAGTGCATGATACGTCCGTCCCCACTTTAAAGCAAACTGATTAAGTGATTCTTGAAATTAAAAACTCCATCTGAACAAACATGACAAGGGACTTCTGATATGTATCAATTATTTCATCTGATGTTAGACAGTCAGAACTATTTATTGGTTTAGGGGTAGTGATCTCTTAAAATCAAAGAATATCGATGTGTAGACAGAAATTGCAATTTCATGCTTTTTGAAATAATCAAAGTCCTATCATTCTGGAACAAAAAATCCTTCCACAAAATAAAACAATAGGGAGCTTTCTTCCTTCATATCCAACAATCTTGCAAAGTTTCAAGAAAAATGAACAAAGCATACGACATGAAGACGGAAATGGAATTTCATGTTTTTTTAAATAATCAAAGTCCCATAACTCTGTAACTAAAAATGAATGAAGCTTCCTCTCATCATACCCAACAATCCTGCAAAATTTCAAGAAAAATGATAAAAGCCTTCTCTAGTAAGAGTAGGACATGTGGATGGAAATTGCAACTTCATGTTTTTTTGACATAATCTAAGTCCCATAACTCTGGAATGAAAAATCCAACAGAAAAATAAAAAGATAGGGAGCTTTCTTCCATAATATTCAACAATCCTGCAAAGTTTCAAGAAAAATGATTAAAGCATTCTCTATTTAGAGTATGACATGTGGACGAAAATTGCAATTTCAAGCTTTTTTGAAATAATCAAAATTCCATAACTCTGGAATGAAAAATCCAACAGAAAAATAACAAGAGCTGTCGCCGAATGGCAACCAGGTATACCCCCACTCACTGAACCCTGGATCAAAAATTCATGTTTTCACTAAATTTCGTAATTAAGTCCAATTTTTGTCGAACAGGAAGCATGCATCTGACATGACTCAAAAAGGATGTTCCTTACAACTAACCATATAGAGGCTGCATACGAGATTTGAAATCAATCCCTCTTGTAGAAGCTGAGAAAAATGCAACGAAAAATTCATGTTTTCACTACATTTTGTGACAAAGTCCCCATTTTGTCAAACAGGAAGTACACATCCGACAGGACTCAAACTAAGACGTTCCTTACAACTAACCATATAGAGGCTGCATACCAATTTTGAAATCAATCCCTCTTGTAGAAGCTGAGAAAAATGTGACAAAAAATTCATGTTTTCACAACATTTTGTAACTGTCACATTTCGTCAAACAGGAAGTACACATCTGACAGGACTCAAAATAGGATGTTCCTTACAACTAACCATATAGAGGCTGCATACCAATTTTTAAATCAATCCCTCTTGTAGAAGCTGAGAAAAATGCGACGAAAAAAAATCATGTTTTCACTACATTTTGTGACAAAGTCCACATTTTGCCAAACAGGAAGTACATATCTGACAGGACTTAAAATAAAACGTTCCTTACAACTAACCATATAGAGGCTGCATACCAATTTTGAAATCAATCCCTCTTGTAGAAGCTGAGAAAAATGTGACGAAAAATTCATATTTTCACTACATTTCGAAACAGTCACATTTCGTCAAACAGGAAGTACACATCCAACAGGACTCAAAATAGGTTGTTCTTTACAACTAACCATATACAGGCTGCATACAAATTTTGAAATCAATCCCTATTGTAGAAGCTGAGAAAAAATGTGACAAAAAATTCATGTTTTCACTGCATTTTGTGACCAAGTCCACATTTTGCCAAACAGGAAGTACACATCTGACAGGTCTAAAAATATGACGTTCCTTACAACTAACCATATAGAGGCTGCATACCAATTTTTAAATCAATCCCTCTTGTAGAATCTGAGAAAAATGCGACAAAAAATTCATGTTTTCACTACATTTTGTGACAAAGTCCACATTTTGCCAAACAGGAAGTACACATCTGACAAGACTTAAAATAGGATGTTCCTTACAACTAACCATATGGAGGCTGCATACCAATTTTGAAATCAATCCCTCTTGTAGAAGCTGAGAAAAATGTGACGAAAATTTTTTTCGGACGCATGGACTAACGGACGGACAAGGTGAATGCAGTATACCCCCCTCTCTATAGAGTGGGGGTTTCAAAAGATAGGGAGCTTTTTCCGTCATAAACAACAATCCTGCAAAATTTCAAGAAAAATAGTCAAAGTGTTCTCTAGTTAGAGTACGACATGTAGACAGACGGACAGACAGATGGATGGACGGACACTGGTATACCATAATACATCCTGTCAAAGACGGGCATATAAAAAGTTAATAGACAGACATAATATCTTACACTGATAGGGGGTTCAGGGGATTTTTAAAGAAAATACCTAGGATTAATTTTTTGGTGTGAATCCAATCACTGGAGTGCCCGAAGTACAAAAAAGCCAAGAAAACTCACCTACAATGTTTAGTCTAGCAGGGCGAGACTCTCAAAAACGGAAAATTTGCCTTATTTTGTAACTGGCCGACCGCTGATTTCGACGACCTATATCCCGAACCAGTGAAATTCAGTGTGCGTGTTTGACGTATTATCTCTTTACACTATACATGAACAGGGCACCCAAAGCCAAATAACCAAAAAATAACACGTGACTGGGGCCCTCAGACATTTCCCATTATAAGTCTATAGAGACTTCTTTCATCATATACATGTTCCGTAACCTTTCGGACTATTAAAAAAAAAAAAAGAGAGGTTCTGCCTAAAATATCTTGCATATATATTATCTCTTAGGCTTATGTAATATTAAGGCTGTATGTTTAGTTATGCAGCAACAGGACATGTTTAATCTAAGGGGAAATTCCCCGGTGTGAAAACTTCTGTCAAATTTTTAGTGGGAAAATGTGGTACCGAACTTTAAGCTGCCATTACTCTGCACTTTGTCTTCAGAACTTTCTGACTTTTTGTCACTTTGTTAACAATCTTATTGCCTATTAAGAGATAGATTTATTTTCCTGATTGGAATTATCGTTTGGCCAGGAGTCTCTGTTCTGTAAAGTGCTGAATTTTGCGTGAAAACTTTGTTGATTTGGGGGAAAAGTTTAAAAATTACCCTGAAAGCTTGGCCCCACAGAGAAAAAATGTAGCACCAAGGTCCAATATTTTTTTATATCTGTGTTATATGGGACAGTGTCTTTCAAACTAGCACTTTTTTATTCCGAGTTTTAGTATCTGGGTAGATGTGATACCCGTGGTCCTGAAATTTGCTTTTTTTCGACACTGTTTTTGAGCGACTTTTTTTCAACATTGTTTTACAAGTATACCAGTTGCACTGGTCATAAATTATCACACAAATTTAAATAGCCTAAATAGTCCTCTCACAGTATATAATAATATCATAAAGCTACTATTTGTAGTTTTGCTTGGAAATGCATTGCAATTTTCCTTTGCCGGTGAAATTTAAGCTAAAAATCGGCCCATCAAATTTCAAAATGAGTAAAGGGTACCCTTCTTTGTGACGTCATAACTCTTGACTCAAAAGTCCGACAGCAATAATTCTGGTGTCATTTAAAAGCGCAAGGATGGCCCTTTCTATTAATACCCTACATTGGACTCCATATAATACTGGTAGATGGCAATGTTGGATTTCTGTTGTATGGAAATTCCTATAGGTTACACATTAAATCAGACCATCTGAATCCCCTAGTAGGGGGTTTGGGCGATTTTTAAAGAAAATACCTAGGATTAATTTTTTGGTGTGAATCTAATCACTGGAGTGCCCGAAGTACAAAAAAGCCAAGAAAACTCACCTACAATGTTTAGTCTAGCAGGGCGAGACTCTCAAAAACAGAAAATTTGCCTTATTTTGTAACTGGCCGACCGCTGATTTCGACGACCTATATCCCGAACCAGTGAAATTCAGTGTGCATGTTTGACGTATTATCTCTTTACACTATACATGAACAGGGCACCCAAAGCCAAATAACCAAAAAATAACACGTGACTGGGGCTCTCAGACGTTTCCCATTATAAGTCTATGGAGACTTCTTTCATCATATGCATGTTCCGTAACCTTTCAGACAATTAAAAAAAAAAATTCTGCCTAAAATATCTTGCATATACATTATCTCTTAGGTTTATGTAATATCAAGGCTGTATGTTTAGTTATGCGGCAACAGGACACGTTTAATCTAAGGGGAAATTCCCTGGTGTGAAAAATTCTGTCAAATTTTTAGTGGGAAAATGTGGTACCGAACTTTAAGCTGCCATTACTCTGCACTTTGTCTTCAGAACTTTCCGACTTTTTGTCACTTTGTTAACAATCTTATTGCCTATTAAGAGATAGATTTATTTTCCTGATTGGAATTATCCTTCGGCCAGGAGTCTCTGTTCTGTAAAGTGCTGAATTTTGCGTGAAAACTTTGTTGATTTTGGGGAAAAGTTCTATAATTACCCTGAAAGCTCGGCACCACAGAGAAAAACTGTAGCACCAAGGTCCAATATTTTTTTATATCTGTGTTATATGGGACAGTGTCTTTCAAAATTTTTGTTATTCAGAGTTTTAGTATCTGGGTAGATGTGATACCCATGGTCCTGAAATTTGCTTTTTTTTCAACATTGTTTTACAAGCATACCAGCTGCACCGGTCATAAATTATCACGCAAGTTTAAATAGCCTAAATAGTCCTCTCACAGTATATAATAATATCATAAAGCTACTATTTGTAGTTTTCCGCTGATATGCATCGCAATTTTCCTTTGCAGGTAAAATTTAAGCTAAAAATAGGCCCATCAAATTTCAAAATGAGTAAAGGGTACCCTTCTTTATGACGTCATAACTCTTGACTCATAAGTCAGACAGCAATAATTCTGGTGTCATTTAAAAGAGCAAGGATGGCCCTTTCTATTGATACCCTACATTGGACTCCATATAATACTGGTAGCTGGCAATGTTGGATTTCTGTTGTATGGAAATTCCCATAGGTTACATGTTAAATCGGACCAACTGAACCCCCCTAACACTGATCCTTCACATTGGGTACTTAAAAAAACAATTACTTGTGTGTTGTGTTATGCACTATACATACATTAGAGGTCAGAGGTTCAGCTGATAAACTAGAAGTCACCATTATTGACCTTGGAAATTGTCTTTTTGAACTTCTTGGAGGTGATACAGATAGTGAATCGGTCATCATTTCTGGTGGTGATGCAGATGTCACTGATCTCTTTCTTGCTAATGAGCCAGTTTTTTTTGGTTGTTGTTGTTGGTCAAACACCATTTCATCTGAAAATAAAATGAGCATTAAAACTAGAGCTGTCGCCGAATGGCAACCAATAATGCCCCCGCTCATTGACCCCTGAATCAATATGGCAAGTGCAAATTTAAGCATGTGTTGACACAATACAGGTGTTTACACAGTACAAGTATGGACACAATGATATGCCTACCCTTTTTCCATAATATATAAAAGGGAAGTTCTGAGCCCGAAAATCAATTCTATGGGTGCTAGGCAATCTTCCTGTAAAGTTTTATCCATTTTGAGGCAGTTTGAATTTTCCCGCCTTTTTCCAGTTTCCATAGCAACGGCAGCCATTTTGAAAATTCTGAGACCCAAAATCATTTCTATGGGTGCTAGACATCCTTCTTGTAAAGTTTCATCAAATTTGAGGCCTTTTTTTAGTTTCCATGGCAACCACGGCCATTTTGAATATTCCAAAAGATATGTGTGTGCACATCTATGTATTGTAAGTTAGATTCCTTTGAAGCAGTTGGAATTTGTTTGCAAACTTTCTAAAAAACATGAATAGTTGTGTTTTTCATTCGTATGGACGGACGGAGGGACGAACGAACGAACGAACCAACAAGGGTAAAACAATATGCCCCCGACTTTTCGTCGCAGGGGCATAAAAAATAGCTGTTGCCAAATGGCAGCTAGTTATACCCCCTTATTGAACCCTGACTAAATATGGCAAGGGCAAATTTACAGTAAGTGTGAGTGGACATAATACAAGTGTGGTCACAGTACAAGTGTGAACACAATGCAAGTATGCAAAATGATATCATCCTCAAGAAATAACTTTTCACAAGGGCTCAAATAAAAATATTTTGCAATANCTAAACTAACCAGGGTAAATACAAAAATATCACAACCCTTGAGTACTGGGACCCCAAAAGTAAAGTAAGGCAGCATTTTTGTTTTTGTTGACTGTTGTTGGGAGAGTGGTAGGGATTACCATTATTTAGGAAAATCATTTTCATTTCAGGAAGAATTTTTCAGATAGTCTCCAGATACTGTGTATGTGTTGTATTTTAATTGTAATTGGAACACTTCATAGTGTTTAGGTAGATCCCATTAAACACATTATTTGATGCCATAATTATTTTTTTGTTGAATGTTTTTTGCTCATTTTGTTTTTTTTTGGGAGAGTTAAATTACATGTATCAACATTATTTATTTTGATGAAAACGGTAACTGTGACTAATAAATTCATTGCATTAAAAATTATGTTTTTTATGTAAAAGATCATTGACATTTATTTACTATGCAAAAGGGGACAAACCAGTTGATTTTTTGTTGCATGTTTATGTTATGCTTTTTCAGTTAACTTATTTTTCCGCAGTATTCATGTTCTTTTCACAATGAAGTGTGAATGCCAAATAATAAAAATAATTCCTTCTGCAACCTGTTGGCACATGCCAAATGAGTAGCAGCTGTTAATTTCTAGTATCACCTGTTGCTGGTTGTCTATAATGAAGTAGAGATCAAAAGAAAATCTCCAAAAATTACCGATAAATGTAATCAATTAGATGTGACGTCTATCAGTGGCAGATCAGGTGGGGGCCTCAGGTTGGAAATATTTACAATTCCTAGGGGTTTTTAAAAAAAAATTGGATTCTGGGCCCCTTTTGAGGAAAATTATGGGTAAGCTTAGCAGAAAGTCTGGATCCATCTCTGTCTATAACTCTTATCATGTTTATCTTTTGTCTTATTTGTGTTTTTCCAGTGTAGTTCCCTGGCAGATTGTAGCGTGCAATTGTAATTTTCAGCCATTGTAGATGTTTCCTGTTATCCCTTGAAGTTTAAAAGAAAATGCATGTAAGGCCATTGTTTTTTTATTACTTGGTTTACGGATCCGCCGTCCCAATTTTTTCAGATTTGGAAAAAAAATAAAATTTTGATTTTTCATATTTTTTATTTTCTGTATTCCCGCCGAGCGAAATTTTCAAGAAAAAACTAAAAAAATAAATTAAGGGTATAAAAATTTTGGTTGTTAACGTCTTTTTGCGATGTGAAGACTAAACAGATCAAAACGATCACAGGAGTCAGAAATTTTATCAATATATCAATACAAGTTCAAATACGGAGCCCCAAACAATGACGTTTCCATATTTGAACTTGTATTGATATATTGATAAAATTTCCGACTCCTGTGAAACGATCTTCTGGCAGCGGCAGCATGCACGGGATTGGTATCTAAATTAGCATCAATCGGTATCAATATTGAGCAATGACAATGATAAACAATAATGGATAATCGCCGACGTCACAAAAACATTCCTGATATGTTGGTTCCAATAACCGCTAGCTTTATTCATCTGAATATTTACGAGAAATGACAAAATTCATGTTACTGTTCAAGGGAAACAGTAAACTTCCTGTTAATCGGTATGTCTGAATACCGCAAATTTCTCATGAACTACACATCGGACCACAAGGAACCAATACTTAACGGAGAATATATTTATGATACAAAAGTGATAAGATGGAACAAAAGAACAAAAAATAAAATTCTATTATTACTACTGAGAAGTGAGATGGATTACTAGCTATTTAGAGTTATCTTTCTTTAAATTCTGTTTTTTTTAAATTGACCAATAATTATTATACTTTTGATAACATTATTTTTATTTTCATACTTTATCTAGTTAAAAAGTATATATTTTCATTAATAAGAATAATTTATACATACAATGGTCTTTGAATGCCTATTTTTGTTAATTTAAATTTCTATTTATAGAACTTACAGGGAAATATTTATTTTTGATAACTTGAAATATTTATATTTAATTACTGAAATGTAGATACAATTGCACATTGTTTTAAGGCTATATGATTACCCAATGTAGGAAGTTCTGTACTTCCAAAACTGTCCATTTGAAAAATGTTTCATATCTACTACTATAATGCAAATTTGTTTGAAATCTGGAAGTGGAAGTTTGGAATTTGTTGAATAAAAGTTGTACTTTACTATTTGACAAAGCCTAATACAATGATTTAGTGAAATACCACATCTGAATCACATAGCAGGCAACCTGGTCAAGCCACACTTTGTTTTCGTCTGTCAGTCTATCACTATTGTCATCACTGGTGTAATGTCGTCTCCTGCCTAGCTTGTATGAATAAAAGAAAATAAGGGGATGGGACGATAGTCCTCTCATGTCTGAACAAAACATATTTTCATGTGTTGTATGATGTTTTGACTAAAAGGGGTAACATTCAGATTTCACTTAACTCACTGGTAAGATATAACAAGGGAAAATTGTAAATCAAAATTAAGAACAATTTTTCAGATAAAACTTAATTTATTTTGATATTCGAAAAAGCAGCATTTTAAATAAAATTCTAATTATAATCAATTATTATTCCATTCTGGATATACGATTTTGGCTCTTGCTTCGGTATTCATTTTGAAATTTATTTATGGCTGTCCGATTATTTCCGATGATCGACTTATAATATTTTTTTTCGATTGCTCAACACTTATAATACAAAAAACAAAAATATCTTTCTGAAAAGTAAACCGCAACAGTCAATTAGGAGATGCTATATAGCAGCAGTGACTGGAAAGATCCTGATATTCATTTTCTTGTATATCTAGAAAAGTGTGGACATTCAGCAAAGAGAATAAAACTGCAAGAAAAACGGCAAATCCAAGAGCACTTTCACCCATTAAAACGTTCAAATTTTAATAGGGACAGTTATATGGGTATTTCAAATTGAGCTTATATTCTAAAACAAATTTTCAACTAATCTTTGACTAGGTCTGATGAAGATCTGGATTTTTTTTTTACCACCACCCATCCAACATTTTTCATGAAAAAATCCGTAAACCAAGTAATAAAAAAACACTGGCATAAATATGTTTTACACTAATCTGTGTAGCCGATGTACAGATCTCAATAACTGGAATTTTTTCATAAATTTAAAGTGTGAATTCCATGTGGAAATAAATAGTCAGCTTAAAGAGCAATCAATTTTTCAGAAGGACTAGTTCTCAGGACAGTCTGACATGCCTCAATATAACTCGAATACTGCTAAAGATTAGGTTAAACACCAACCAATCAATTAGAACAATGTGGCACAACACATTATAGCTAAAATACTTCAAAAATTGGCTTTAAACACCAAACAATCAATCAGAATAATCTAGTTATCTGATGAACCAGTTTTCAGTTTATTTCTGGGTCATTTCTACTGTTAACATAGTTTCAGGGTACCTTAATGATTCAGCTGCAATGTTTGCACAGTACTTAGTTACCTGCCATTAACATAGTTATAGGGAACCTTATTGATTTGCAGGCATTTTTACACAGTACTTACTTTGGATTATGCATATTATACAAGAGAGATGGTACAATTTTATCCATGTGTACTGCTTCCCAAATGTTGACTTGTAAATCATCAGACACAGTCTTCCTTACAACACCTTGTAATCCTCTTAAGCCAGCGTTACGTATTCTGTAATATAAATAGTAGTTATAACATAAAAAGCTTCCTATATATTGACTTGTAAATCATATACAGTCTTTCTAACAACACCTTGTAGCCCTCTCAAACCAGCGTTATGTATTCTGTAATAAAAATAGAATGTATGATATCATAAACTGACTCATAAAACCAGCATAGTTGATCTGTAATCATAAGAAAAGTCTGAGGACAACAAAGCTTGTCAGACTTCAATTCCATATCAAAATTGCATGTTTTTGTAACTATAGTTATAAAACAAAACATGAAACCAAGGTCAGGTCTAATATTCTACACACAATGTATGAAAGTCAAATACCAGGTTTTTTATTGAACTAAAACTTCCAATTTCTGAAAAAAGGTTGAGGTCAAGATAAAAATTTCAACACTACAATATTAGTAGATTTTATTTTTGAACTGTTTCATGGAGACAAATTTTCATGGATTTCACACCTAATAAGTGTTTGATATTTATGGCATTAAAGTCATGGGGATTTTGTTTCGAAGATAACTATAACCCATGATATAAAATGAAATTTTATTCCCGATGAAGAATTCTGCTTTAAATTACCTCAATGTCAGTGTTGTGTTTGAGTTAAATTTATGAACATAATTAATTTTATCATATATTCCAGTTTACAGATGTAATCCTGCTTTAAATTGGATTATACTCCTTGAATGTCAACATATACTCGGAAAACTGCCAGGCAATATAAGTTGTCATGGAAATTGACAATGTTATTACATGTAAACAACATGGTGAAATCGAAATGAAACCTATGTATAGCTTACTTCCTTAGGTATTCTAAAGAAGTTGTTTCATGTTATAGCCTTATATATCAATCTTCGAAATACCAAAATGACTTGTTCAAACATCATTTAAACAAAATACCTACTTTGTTTTAATATTTTCATTATCTTTTCCACAGTGACACATGGCGCTGAACTTTGATACAAAAAAGTCATATCTTCTGTGGTATGATGGATTATCTTCTTCAATATTAGCAAACTTCACAAACTAAAATAAGAAAAACAGACCATTCATTCTAGAGTCAAAGCAAATTATGAGTAACTTATATGTAAAATACATTTTAAGTGCTTCTTATGTTGTACATTTTATTATATATTGTAATATTCCTTAAAAATTTTACACAAGTACATGCATGTCTTAAATGACATAGTTTTCATGTGCCTACTGGTCGAGTACCAGTTATCGCCAATTTTCACGTGCTTCCAGATCGTGCGTGACTTTTGTTACATGGTTATGTATAGAAGTGACAACAATATCCTAAAAATACATTCCTTGTAGATATTTGTTTCAATCATCAAAAAACAGTGAAATCTGTGATAGAATCCCTTGGGAACCCCTTTGAAATATATATTGCTATGTGAAGGGTCACATATGATAATTAGCTAAAATAGATTTTTACATGTGAGGTCAAAAAAGACAACTTGGGGTGTCAGCTATATTTTCTGCCAGAAATAAATACTAACTATGTTGTTTTCTCTTCATATAGTCAAATCAAGATGAATTGGGGGTGTTAAGGTCTTTTATTTTCTTGTCATCATGAACAAAACAGAGCAAATTTGGCATTGATAAAAATCATGCTACTTTCAATTTGAAAATTGGATTGGCTGACTTATCATTCTTTATTCCCTTTTAGGTCATCCCTTTTTGGAGTACTTCAGTGGATTAAAGAGAACATTTAACAATTTGATAAAAAAAAATTGATGCATATTTTGACTAATGGCGATAACTGGTACACACATCAGCACAATTTGTCCAGAAATCTAACACTTTCTAAAATGACTATGTTACTCCGCATGCGCAATGAAATTAAAAATGAACATGATTGTTAACGTATTACTTGGTAAATTTGTACTAAATAACGCATTTAAAGTTTAGTCCAAGTTTAAGAAGATCAAATACAAAATTACAGTGTGAAAATGGCAATTACTGGTACATGACCAGTATACATAAAAAAATTAAATAGAAATAAAAGTTTTCTCTCAAAATCCTACTGTAATGCACCCTAGAAAACACTTACAGATTGTGTACCTAACACTTGAAGGTCTGGATCATCATATTCTAGTAATTTCTGTACCATTTTCAGAAAACTTTCCACAAATAAATTAAGAGAATGGGAATGGCAGGCTGCTAACAGCTGGTCTAAAGCATCCATACTTATAAATACAAATCTGAAGAAAAAAAATATATCAGTTAATGTAATCTGACGTCAGTCTGCCCAGATTTGCTAATAGTTGTGTTTTACTTACCCCCAGTAATTTTATGATTGGTTTTAAACATGCCAAACATCACTAACAATTCTCATCAAGAGACATTTCATCTTGCACCAATTAATTAACATTTCAAAATATTTGAAACGAACTTTATCTTGTCTGTGCTGTCATTCCATTAATTCCTATTTTTACAGTCCACATCTTTATCACGTTCTTTTACAATATTGTTACTCTTAAATTATTTCAGTGTTTTAAGTGTGACCTTATACTAATATTCTTGCTAACAGTTAAAACAATTTGAAATGTTGAAAGAAAATAGGTCCATTCAAATTCATCAATACCCTGGTAGGTATTGTAAATTGATTAATGATGAACAGGAAGGTGTGAAAAGTAGGAATATAAAAATCCAATTTCTATTCATCAAAATACAGCAGCTATTGATAAATTTAATTTGACCTATTTTTCTGGCAATTTGTAAATTAGATTTAGTTTTGCCATATATATTGGTAAAAGGTCACACTTCAAATACTGTAACACTTTTTGCCAAAATGTATGTGGCTGATAATTTCAATTAATTTTTAGATGTTAAATAATAATAGATAGTAATCAATTTAATTATTTGTAATATTCATAAAGATATCAGCTAAATATACACATTTAACTTCTATACCTACCCTAACCTTCTTCTTTGTAAATCTCTGCCAAGTTTCTGTTCTAAATAAGCCCCAATTCTGTCTAATTTCTCTGAGTTAGACATGGCATAGTATGTGAGTTTGTCCATATTGTTCTTGACAAGTCCATCCTGTAAATATCCAAAGAACCTTCTGATAGTTTCAGTAGGTGGCAACATTAAAATGCTGATGACCAAATTATGATGACAAAACTTAACAATGTTGAGTCAGAGTATAATTATGAATAATTTCATATATATATGTATTTGTTACATCACGGTCAACATTTCAAAAAAAGGTTACCAATATACAGTTATTTACTGCTGCACAGATAACAGCTATTTGTTAGACCCAAAGACTAAACTGTTGGAACATGGCCGACAGGCTGAAGCCAACAATTTGATTCAAGGGTCTAACAAAACAGCTGTTGTTAGAGAAACAAGTCTATAACAATATACCTCTGGCACTGTGGTATCCTGATATAAACTAATCAAACACTTGTAAAAACTAATAAACTATTACAGTACACTGAGAATAATTGGTCTACTACACTCACATATTATATTGGTATTGGTTTGGTGGTGTCTATGTACTTCATGTGTCAAGTAATGCAGCTTGAAGTGCATGTAAATATTTTACATTTATGTATGATGGTTGGATTGTATGAAATTTTAGATAAACTGTCATATATATAATAACTCCATTCTGCACAATGGTCGGCTTGCAATGTCATATGATGGCAGACATTTAAAATTATGTTGAATATTAGTACAGAACAAACTAGTCAATCTTAGAAGTCTCTATGTTGAAATCTTGAAATATTTGTCAACAGGAGACAATGACGAAATAGGTACATTATGCTGTCATTAACCAATGAAATGTGTTATTTGTCAATGTTCTCAACATTTAAAAAACAGTCTCTTCTGTCATGAAGAATAAAAGCAGGCAAAATGTTAAGTTTTATTTGTTACAAATTTATATAACTGTATAGTGAGGTGTAACATTTTGTTTCAATTTCAGGTGCCAACCAGTTTACTCAGTGAAAATATAGCACATGTAAACTTCATCTAGAAATATCACACAAGTGATGTTCTGATTACAGATAATAATTCAAAATCCATCTGAATATGACATAAATTGTATAAAATTTCAAATCAATCATTTACGTGGCTTATGCTTTAAGTCGTGTTTTATTTATTCATACACTTTGTGTGGCAAATGCAATAATATAGAGCAGAAATTTTTAACGTCATATTAACTTTAAGATTTCTGCATTTAAATTCTTTAATGTACTCTGTTTATCACTTCTATTGCACTGGTATTACCAAACAAACTGAAAAATCATCTAGAAAGATGATGATCATAATTTTGCAGAAAACTTTGTTTGTGGAAAAAAATTGCATCAAGTAACAGTTAATGTTATAGATGTTAAAGTGTTATTGTTTTTGTCTTAATTACAACAAAACCTACCTCAGGATTGTCAGGGAAAATATTATCAACCAGTCTTTTATATCTTGGTTTTAAACAGGCACATCCTATACAACCTATAAAAAATGCACTAGCTAAAGTGTCAGGGAAAATATTATCAACCAGTCTTTCAAACCTTGGTTTTAAACAGACACATCCTATACAACCTAAAAAATGTTCTAGCTATATTTCACTCAAAAGCATGGTTTTAATGACACAACATGAAATGTGAATCAACACAATGCTCATACCAATGGATGGTATGCTTCAGTTGTTTTTTGCTCAGGAATCAAATGGTTAAAACCAGTCAAAGACCTCACAGCACTAAGAGCACTGTTGTCTTTAAGCAACCATTAGATGAAAATTTTCAAAGTATGAAGTACATTGTTAATACATGTAATTGTTATATGGCATCCTAAATGCTGGTATCTTTTGGAATAGATTGAGACCAGGAGACACCAAAACAAGACCAATTACAGGTCTGGACCTGTGTCACCGTCACTCATGTTCAAATGAGAATTTGTTTTTTTACCCCAACCTAACAGAATGTCACGTATAGGTTTACCAATTCAAACAAGTATTCATTTACCTTATTACCAAAACATTCTTCAAATG
>MJUU01044163.1:0-32941 GCA_002080025.1 Modiolus philippinarum | reverse complement strand
CTACAAGTTCCTCTCTTTTTAATAGGAAAATGAACTGTTGCAAGACATTAATAATCACAAAGCTTATTTAATCATATACATATAAATTACTCATTGATTTAAGTGTGTACAATGTAAACGAATATGTATATTACATTGTAATTTTAGTTTGATATTTTTGTTCTGATTTTAAAGTTTTTATTTTTATTTTTTGTAGGTAAAGAGACTAACTTTTGGAACAGTATTTATAATGTTCTTCCACATCTGGAGGTTGATTTTGCTATGTTGAATGATAAATAGATCTTCTGGGATATACATATATATTTTACTTTTTCTTAAAATATTTACATATACGTGTACATGTTTTTTTTTCAATAAAACCAACATTTTAATATTATTGCATCATAGCATTATTTTGAAGGTCTTACTGGCTGTCCCAGATCATATAACCACAGGGACTTCCTCCAGCCTAGAAAGAAAAATTGATAGTAAACATTTTTTGTATAGGCTGGGAGCAAGTCCGTGTGACTAATTTTTGACTTTTTGTTGATTATTAGTTTTTCCTTTGAAATGATAGCTATTTTTGCTTGGGTCTCTTGATATACTCGTGATTATCAGAGAAAATGAAAGATTTTTTTAGCAGGACATGATCTATTACCCTTCCCGAGCACCTAATGCCACTCTCATTTTTTTCAGAGTTAGTGCTTTAGTTTTTAGTGTTTTATTTGTGATTTTGGTATATTTATGGGTATGTTGAGTCTTTGATCTTCCATCTTCTGATGTTCTTGTTTTAGAATAAAAAATAAAAAAAAATAATAATAAGAGTAGAAGAGAAAACATAGTAGGTAGAATGGTTATTATACACAAGCAGTGAAGGGATATTGAGTAAAAGCAAATGAGACAATCTCTACAAATACGTGGGAAAAACAAGCAATGGAACAACACTTTTATTGTTGCTTCATCTTGAAGTCACCATGAGGCCTTCAACAATGAGCTATGCTCATACCTCATAGCCCCTAGCATCAGTTTGAGCAGAATGTATATGCAAAGCAATACTTTTTTACAAGGGCATGGAAGAATAATATAAATTTTTAGAATTATCAGTGATTTGTAGAATCTGTTTAGATGTTTCAAGACCTGTATAGCACTATGATGTTATCTGCTGAAAATAAAAACAATAAATGTTAGCAGTATATAAGTGAACTTGCATTGAGTGCAGTTATGATCATTTGGTAAGTAAGTCTATGATTTCATTTTTATGAGGGCAAAACATTTAACAAATTATACCAAGATGGCAGGATTTTCACAGATTCACATGCATGATACATGAATGGTATAAATCTTAAGACAAATCTCCACAGATTTCGAGATCTTCCGCCTTACAACAGTCCGGCCATATGTCAGTCCGGCCTTGTGACAATCCGGCCTTGGTCTATCCGTCCCTGTATTGTTAATTGATACTATATATCGTTGTTTTGTTTAGTATGGTCATGATAGAAAGTCGTATTATTTATTGTTCAGACTTAATGGACACATTTAAATGGAAATTAGTCATAAAAAAATTGCTGCATAATATAGGAAAGAAGGAGTTTTAACCATTTACGAAGGAAAACCAGTGGCAGATCCAGACTTTCTGCTAAGGGGGGCCCAACCAATATTTTTTTCAAAAGGGGGGCCCAGAACCCAATTTTTTTTAAAAACCCCTAGGAATTTTAAATATTTTCCGACCTAAGGGGGGGGGGCGGTCCCCCCCTGAATCCGCCACTGAAAACGTACAGTGAGGGATAGCCTCTTAACTGCGTGCCAAGTTTATTTCTATTTGAAATGTTATACTACCTATATTTAAGAAACAATTGCAGAGGAATGTCAAAAGAACAAAAATCAAGTAGATCAAATAAATCAGTCCAGATGCACGGCAAGTATGAGAACATCAGAAATAAAAGACCAAAGTCACAATAAACAAACATGCTAAACATAACACTTAAAACTTAAGGACATGAGTATGTTTTCAACCTTCCAAGGTATAGAATTGGCATATGAAGTTGAATTGTTCTTATGGCAAAAACAAATTCAACTTCTTATAAAAAAAAAATTGCGGAAAACAACAGTAATTACATAAAATATCGTAAGGCCGGATCGACTGTTAAGACGGGGACGGATTGGAATGAGGCCGGAAAGTACAGGGCCGGATAGTCAGGGACGGATTTGTCGTAAGGCCGAAACGTCTTGTTACCATCTCCACACCATTTTCAGGTTATCATGTTATCTTCCCCATTTTCCTATAATACCCAAACAAAGAAATAGATAAAACTATAAGTGGGTTTCATATATATCACCAGAATACATCACCAGTTTTAAATACAATATGAGAATGAAAATCAATCAGGTATTGCTAATTTGTGATTTTTTTGGTGCTACATTTTATTTATTCGAATAATTAGTCACTATATAGCTACTTGTCAATTGGAAATGATAAACATTTTTCAAATAAAACAATCTAGATCTGAACTTTTTTGTCATTGTTTTGGGTTAAAGAATATATATATTATGATAAATAAACACCATGTCATAGAGAATATAAGGCACGGACCGTTTGATTTCAGAGGAAAAGGGGGGCTGGGATTTTCACTGAGCTGGACATTTTTTGGCTTGCTTCGCCGGCAAGATAATTTTTTTTTCTGGTATACACTACGTGCACTATGCAAGGAAATTTTGTTGAGCCAGGCTTTTTTTTCTAATAGACAGAGTCAGATTTTATTTTTCAACCTAGGTGCTGGACAGAGAATTTTTTGGGCAAAAAATTGGTGTCAGGAATTTTATTTATTTATTTTTTTTTTGTTTGTTTTATTTTTGTTTTGTTTTTTGTTTTGGTTGAAGGAATCTAGGACTATTAAACCAAAATTTACAACCTTGTTGAATATTATCTACCACATTGCACATTTCCTTTAGGTTTTCCAAACAGTAATCTAGAAGATAATATTTTTTTCCTCAGTCATGAAAATACAGAGTGCAATTTGTCGCCTATATCTGTTGAGTCGCAAGCCTGATGGTACATCCTAACAATCGTTCAAGAGGTGCTCCTATTATGGAGGTAGTTGCAATAACAACTTATTAACTAAAGAGAGACAACTCTAGTTGGAATCAACAATGGCGGGTCATCAAGACTTCATTTTATAACAAAAATATTTGGAGCACGTTCCATGTCACAACTTTGAAAGTCAATATTTCAAAAAGTCCACTGTAGATTTTTTAATGCCCAGGTGAAAATCTTTAAAATTATGTCGTCTTTGCATTTTTGTAGTCGCAGGCCTGTCAAGTCTCACGCATGAGGCGTGAGACTCACGCAAATTTTATTTAGATTTTCGACAAATCCTTTGATCTTTTAATTTTTTCCTTTGATCTTTGAAATTTTTCGCAAATCTCACGCAAAGCTATTTTCAAAACTTGACAGGTCTGTAGTCGCACTTTGTTTTCAAAGCAAGCACTTTGTTTTTCACCAAAAAGAAAAACATTGACGACGATCTCGTTAAAAGCACCGATCTTGAATCGTTAAAAACAATGATATCGGTAAAAATAACAATATCGGTAAAAGTACCAATCCGTCCCGACTGATGTCACTCATTGCCAATTGACGACTTTCCAATTACTAAAGCGCCACCTGGTGGACGATCATCGAACTACAAAACTGCGGCTATTAGCCGCAGTTTCTTCTATTTGTGTAACTGAAAATCGGCACTCGTTTTAATCGTATTAAACAGCGCAGGTGACCTGACAAACTTACCTAAGCACCTTCCGACACGTGTACACATAGCAGGGGGTCAGATTAACATTTTTGCGATGTTTATTCAAACTGAAATGTATTTTATGAAAAATTACCCCTAAAATGCACAGAACGTGAGGCAGTTACATGCATTCACATTTATAAAACTTTTAAAATCATATATTATCGCTATATTATATTTTTATTCCAAAAAATTTGTATTTCAGCATTTTTTGAAGACTTACGAAGNCGTCTTGACAAGATATGGACCCAAGAGTGTGGAAATACTGACAAACAGGGTACTTCATACTTTATTTTCACTGCAGCAATCAAGTTTTTTTTTATAGAATCCATAAGTTGGGGGAATTTTTTTAATCATAGACTGTCATTCATCCGTGCGAGTCAAGGAGTTTAAACACTCCCAAGTCAGCCAGTAGTGGCTCTCATAACAGGAACCATGATTTATCACTGAATATTATGGTATGGTATGTGCTTCCTTCTTCTTGGTCACGTCTTACCTGATCCACAGTGGCTTTTTTTACTCCCTTCCTATCACATTCTGTCTTAGCTTACATGTACTTTAAGACAGAAATTAAGAAAATGCCCTCTTGAATTAGAATGGTACATGTATAAAAACTGACAAAATGTGAGTACAAATACTGATAGGACTTGCTCCTCCATCTTTTTTTAACTTTCTTGCCTGAAGTATTTTGTAAACTTCTTTCCATATGTTCACTGCTTTCATGTCTACAAGTTCCTACAAGTTCCTCTCTTTTTAATAGGAAAATGAACTGTTGCAAGACATTAATAATCACAAAGCTTATTTAATCATATACATATAAATTACTCATTGAATTTAGTGTGTACAATGTAAACGAATATGTATATTACATTGTAATTTTAGTTTGATATTTTTGTTCTGATTATAAAGTTTTTATTTTTATTTTTTGTAGGTAAAGAGACCAACTTTTAGAACAGTATTTATAATGTTCTTCCACATCTGGAGGTTGATTTTGCTATGTTGAATGATAAATAGATCTTCCGGGATATACATATATATTTCACTTTTTCTTAAAATATTTACATATACATGTTTTTTTTTTCAATAAAACCAACATTTTAATATTATTGCATCATAGCATTATTTTGAAGGTCTTACTGGCTGTCCCAGATCATATAACCACAGGGACTTGCTCCAGCCTAGAAAGAAAAATTGATAGTAAACATTTTTTGTATAGGCTGGGAGCAAGTCCGTGTGACTAATTTTTGACTTTTTGTTGATTATTAGTTTTTCCTTTGAAATGATAGCTATTTTTGCTTGGGTCTCTTGATATACTTGTGATTATCAGAGAAAATGAAAGATTTTTTTAGCAGGACATGATCTATTACCCTTCCCGAGCACCTAATGCCACTCTCATTTTTTTCAGAGTTAGTGCTTTAGTTTTTAGTGTTTTATTTGTGATTTTGGTATATTTATGGGTATGTTGAGTCTTTGATCTTCCATCTTCTGATGTTCTTGTTTTAGAATAAAAAAAAATTAATAATAATAATAAGAGTAGTAGAGAAAACATTGTAGGTAGAATGGTTATTATACACAAGCAGTGAAGGGATATTGAGTAAAAGCAAATGAGACAATCTCTACAAATACGTGGGAAAAACAAGCAATGGAACAACACTTTTATTGTTGCTTCATCTTGAAGTCACCATGAGGCCTTCAACAATGAGCTATGCTCATACCTCATAGCTCCTAGCATCAGTTTGAGCAGAATGTATATGCAAAGATATACTTTTTTACAAGGGCATGGAAGAATAATATAAATTTTTAGAATTATCAGTGATTTGTAGAATCTGTTTAGATGTTTCAAGACCTGTATAGCACTATGATGTTATCTGCTGAAAATAAAAACAATAAATGTTAGCAGTATATAAGTGAACTTGCATTGAGTGCAAATATGATCATTTGGTAAGTAAGTCTATGATTTCATTTTTATGAGGGCAAAACATTTAACAAATTATACCAAGATGGCAGGATTTTCACAGATTCACATGCATGATACATGAATGGTATAAATCTTAAGACAAATCTCCACAGATTTCGAGATCATCCCGCCTTACAACAGTCCGGCCATATGTCAGTCCGGCCTTGTGACAATCCAGCCTTGGTCTATCCGTCCCTGTATTGTTAATTGATACTATATATTGTTGTTTTGTTTAGTATGGCATGGTCATGATAGAAAGTCGTATTATTTATTGTTCAGACTTAATGGACACATTTAAATGGAAATTAGTCATCAAAAATTGCTGCATAATATAGGAAAGAAGGAGTTTTAACCATTTACGAAGGAAAACCAGTGGCAGATCCAGACTTTCTGCTAAGGGGGGGGGGGGGGCAACCAATATTTTTTTCAAAAGGGGGCCCAGAACCCAATTTTTTTTTAAAACCCCAAGGAATTTTAAATATTTTCCGACCTAAGGGGGGGGGGGGCAGGCCCCCCTAAATCCAACACTGAAAACGTACAGTGAGGGATAGCCTTTTAACTGCGTGCCAAGTTTATTTCTATTTGAAATGTTATACTACCTATATTTAAGAAACAATTGCAGAGGAATGTCCAAAGAACAAAAATCAAGTAGATCAAATAAATCAGTCCAGATGCACAGCAAGTATGAGAACATCAGAAATAAAAGACCAAAGTCACAATAAACAAACATGCTAAACATAACACTTAAAACTTAAGGACATGAGTATGTTTTCAACCTTCCAAGGTATAGAATTGGCATATGAAGTTGAATTGTTCTTATGGCAAAAACAAATTCAACTTCTTATAAAAAAAAATCGCGGAAAACAACAGTAATTACATAAAATATCGTAAGGCCGTATCGACTGTTAAGACGGGGACGGATTGGAATGAGGCCGGAAAGTACAGGGCCGGATAGTCAGGGACGGATTTGTCGTAAGGCCGAAACGTCTTGTTACCATCTCCACACCATTTTCAGGTTATCATGTTATCTTCCCCATTTTCCTATAATACCCAAACAAAGAAATAGATAAAACTATAAGTTGGTTTCATATATATCACCAGAATACATAACCAGTTTTAAATACAATATGAGAATGAAAATCAATCAGGTATTGCTAATTTGTGATTTTTTTGGTGCTACATTTTATTTATTCGAATAATTAGTCACTACTTGTCAATTGGAAATGATAAACATTTTTCAAATAAAATAATCTAGATCTGAACTTTTTTGTCATTGTTTTGGGTTAAAGAATATATATATTATGATAAATAAACACCATGTCATAGAGAATATAAGGCACGGACCGTTTGATTTCAGAGGAAAGGGGGGCTGGGATTTTCACTGAGCTGGAAACTTTTTGGCTTGCTTCGCCGGCAAGATAATTTTTTTTTCTGGTATACACTACGTGCACTATGCAAGGAAATTTTGTTGAGCCAGGCTTTTTTTCTAATAGACAGAGTCAGATTTTATTTTTCAACCTAGGTGCTGGACAGAGAATTTTTTGGGCAAAAAATTGGTGTCAGGAATTTTATTTATTTATTTTTTTTGTTTGTTTTATTTTTGTTTTGTTTTTTGTTTTGGTTGAAGGAATCTAGGACTATTAAACCAAAATTTACAACCTTGTTGAATATTATCTACCACATTGCACATTTCCTTTAGGTTTTCCAAACAGTAATCTAGAAGATAATATTTTTTTCCTCAGTCATGAAAATACAGAGTGCAATTTGTCGCCTATATCTGTTGAGTCGCAAGCCTGATGGTACATCCTAACAATCGTTCAAGAGGTGCTCCTATTATGGAGGTAGTTGCAATAACAACTTATTAACTAAAGAGAGACAACTCTAGTTGGAATCAACAATGGCGGGTCATCGAGACTTCATTTTATAACAAAAATATTTGGAGCATGTTCCATGTCACAACTTTGAAAGTTAATATTTCAAAAAGTCCACGGTAGATTTTTTAATGCCCAGGTGAAAATCTTTAAAATTATGTCGTCTTTGCATTTTTGTAGTCGCACTTTGTTTTCAAAGCAAGCACTTTGTTTTTCACCAAAAAGAAAAACATTGACGACGATCTCGTTAAAAGCACCAATCTTGAATCGTTAAAAACAACGATATCGGTAAAAATAACGATATCGGTAAAAGTACCAATCCGTCCTGACTGATGTCACTCATTGCCAATTAATTGTAAAATAAACATTCATCGGCAATATATTTACAAAAGTATCGTGTATGTTCAATTAACGTGTCATGATAATTGCAAAGTAAACAAACTTGACTTTTATATGGGGAGCGAACTGACCCTGGGCGAACGAACCCTGGGCGAACGTGTATAGTGGGCGAACGGACCCGTTACCGAACTGAAGGTGTTCAGTTTTATGATTTGTATGCTGCTGGATGCATGTTCTATAAATGTCTTAATCGATTTAAATTGTTCTTGTGCATGTTGTACCTGCCATAATTTGTTGCCTGATGCCTACACCATGTACACCTCACATGTCTGTGGTTAGATATATATTTTTTTCATTGAAAATTCATCGATTTCCTTGGATTTCTTATTATCCCCCCTGATTATTAAAACTAATTGGCAGAAGAACACGGACGCAACCTGTACGGAATCCGTATGATTCAGAAACAACGTGACGTCACAGACTTGAAAGGTAAATTTGACTCAAATTTGATGGTGATTAATATGTATCATAAAAATGTCAATTTTTGTTAAAACGTAATTGTTAATTTTTTTATCGCATTTTTTTAATATATTTAGTTTCAATATATGTAGCGTTTGTGTAAAGTATACAAATTTCGGCAATTTTGACACCCACACGAGGACAGCAATAATAGATAAAAATCTTTCTTTATTTACCGGGCAATCAGTAAATATCCAAACCTCGAACCGGCAGACTAATTTTCGCCGCACGGGGAAAAACCACGAAATAGCTTTTTTTTTCTGCGGGAAATTTTTAAAAAGTAAACCGACAGAAAAAATGTGAAAATCCTAAAGTTTTAACGCACAGAGACATTGTTTAATTAAATGTCTGTAACGGCATTTTTTAGATCCAAAATCGGACAATCGGCGCTTTTCATAGTTTTGGGGATTTAAGCCCCTTTCAAAAAAAAACCGGATATTTCCCTGATCATAATGTCAAAAGGGCATAATACCGCGAAAAGGTGTTATAACGCCTCTCCCAAATTCGTGAAAAGGAGCATTATAGTACAACTTTTGAAATAACACAAACCGGCCGGCAAACCGTCCAGCGTTATGTCCGGCCTTTACGAAATAAGGCGGAATAAGTCACAAAAGGGTATTAAAACAAAATTTAGCATTGCAGACTTTAGTGTAATATACATTGTAAGCATGATAGCATAAACCCAACAATCATTTAAGGCCTATTTTCCACGGGTTCCGTGATGTTTGCTATATGCTACTAGTATAGATCGCCCACCGACTATTTTCATCGTCATCCAACCAAAGTTAGCCGCGTAACAAATTTCAGTGCATTGAAGTATTACATAAACTGAAGAACTATTTCTGTCCCAGCCCCCTTCTTCAAAGAAATAAAGTACCTTTTGCATAAATTATAGGTGAATTATTCAAATTAAAAAAAAAACTTAAGACCACTCAGAAACCAAATTACTCTTTCATTCACTAAAATTGCATCCCGTACTATTTTTGAAAAGCATTTGGTGTGAGTTTGCTTGATGTGTTTCCGAATTAAGGTTAAGAAAAGTTAACTGGACGACAGGCTGACCCCAAGTTAAAGCTTGGACTAACCTATTAGTTTAACGAACGGATGAAGGGATCTGGAGTAAATGTACATGGAATAAATCCCTATAAATACATGGCAAAATTAAGCAAAT
This sequence comes from Modiolus philippinarum, assembly GCA_002080025.1. Lineage (NCBI taxonomy): Eukaryota > Metazoa > Mollusca > Bivalvia > Mytilida > Modiolidae > Modiolus > Modiolus philippinarum. Next base: position 23,323 of record MJUU01044163.1, on the reverse strand, counting down.
GGAACAACGCTTTCATTGTTGTTTTTCATCTTGAAGTCACCATGAGGCATTCAACAAAGAGCAAACACTTCTACCTTATAGTAAGTTTAAGACGGCCCCTAGCACCGGTTTGAGCGGAATTTGTTTAATTATATCTCCTACTGCTTTATAACGCCTTTTTGAAAGCTAGGCTCCACAACGCACTTTTTCGCGTCACGCCTTTTTAGCATATATACGCCTTTCAAAGATTATCATATGGTACACATGGGCTTTTTTGTTTTTTCATTTGGTTACCATAAGAGTAGCAAAGTCATCAGTTTAATCAAAAAGATTAACTGTTTACTGAATTCGACCACAATGATATCCGTCGCTTGGATAATATTTCTTTCAGTGGACTTTCTTTTAACTTCTCCCCTTAGTCATGTAACTCAAAAAGCATCCTGCTCTAACATCATTATCATATAAAATATTATCTTAATAAGCGTCAAAGGAACATTTCAAGACGGACGTTTTCATAATGTGACACATAGCAATATAATATTGCTGATTAAGGCAAAAAAGAAAAATCTAAGAGCGTTTGTCAAAAATGTGCAGTAGTCTGAAAAGGCCTATTCTACCACACTTCCCTATTTCAAAGGCAAATACTGAATAGCAACCGAATCCCATAACGAAATGCCAACAGACAATGTTCCACTAAACTGAGTATGTTGTAATTTCTTTCATAAACGATGGTATCCGTAAGATGGACACATAAGAAGGTGACGGTGACAGAGGTGCCAAGGCGTCACAAATTGAATTAAATAAAGGGAACCCAATAGTGATAACATAATCGGTTATGGGATTTCTTTCTGGCAAAAACTCCCTAAGGCAGCAGTGCTGTCACAGCACAAAAATGAGCATACCTAGATATGCAAACTTGGTAGCGTAGCATATATATAGGCTAAGCTACGAGAAGAAAACAGTCCAGAAGAAGGAGTAAGGAACACTTGCAACGCCATATACTTAAAGGAATAAGGAATAGGTCTGCAAGACCAAACCAGGAAAATATGGACTTCGCTGAAGACATAGAAAACAACTGCGTCAGCAGAAGAAAGACAGGAGTATTCTGGCCGTAGGCAAGGTCGTTGTAAGAGATCACGAAGGCACTCCGTCAAATAGCTAAGGATCAGTAATTAAGGGGATCAACCGAATTCCAAAAGAGAGGTTGGTAAAGCTTATTCAAGAGAAAAACAACCGGAAATTTGCATGCAAAGGGGAAAAGTTTTTCAAGGCAATGCAAAGCACTATATCGCCAACACTATCTCGGATGAGATGTACTCGATGAAAAGAGATGAAGAAAGTCATGGCTAAATGCATTCGTGAAGATAGTGGAGGGACATTTACACGTAAAAAAAAATTAAAAAATCCACTTAATCAATTCAAATAGCTAAAGGGCAGCTCTCACAGAAGTTGAATCAATAGAAAGCTAAAATCAATGTGTGGAATGAGGATAATAGGCGATGATATAGAAGCTTCATAATTTTCAGGTAGACCGGAAATATACAGAAAGACATATTTTAAACCATGGTTGACGGAGGTTAACTCTGACAGCATTTAGATCGTAATTTATGTCGAGGCCATCGATATTTTTGATAGGCAAAAACAGAATATTAACACCAATTTTATTGGCTTGCATGGCATGAATAAAGTTATGAAGATAAAAGAGAATTTCTGGGTTTATCCAATCAGAATATCCAAGAACAGGTGTGCGAGACAGTAGACCTCCCTTTCCTAACCAGCTACCAAAATGACTACTGTATCAAGAGCCTATTGCGACTCTTGAGCTCACACAAACATGGTCATGAACACTTCTTCTTCTGCTTGTCTAACATCAGATTCATATGGAATAGAGGTGATGGACGAGGGGACCTTCATAGGATTCAATAATAAAAAAAGTTGATGAAGGTTCTTCTCATTATATACAATGATTTTGAATGAATTCTTCACGAAGAAGCTTGAAACTTGCCAGCATCATTCATTGCAGGCCTATAGTAAGGCCTACAATCGCGATCGAACAACAGGTTTCGGTTATCGTGTGAAGTACGCAAATATTGGTTACAAGACCCGGTCATCTACTGTGCTGAGGATTTCACCAAGGAGTTGCATGGAGAATGAAGTCGGTCAATCGCCAAGCTCTACAAAGAAAACAAACCAATGGTGATGACCAACGAAGACAAGGAGAGTGGATTGCGTGTTTTAAGATTCGAGACCACGACCACCTTACTGGTAAGTAATGCTGAGCTACACACAAAAAGTACAGCTAAGATTTCTAGCTCGAGAAGTGCGTATCCATTGTTTTCCACTGTCTAATTGGGTATGATGCTCATAAGTTCATGAGTAAAATTTTTATATGACTACGATCATACCACCTGCATCCCGATCACGGACGAGAAGTACAACCACTTTGCCAAGAAGGTGGATGGAGTCTTGTAGATTAGATTCATCGATTCGCTCATTGTTGAAGGCCTTATGGTGACTTCAAGATGAAGAAAAACAACAAAAGCATTGTTCCGTTACTTGTTTATCATGTATTTGTAGAGACTTTGTCTCAGGTGCATTAAGAACGTATTCTTTCAATGTTTATCGATGAGGAACACCTGATTTGGAATCTTACAAAGGGTAAATCCAAAGTGACACAGAAGAGTTTCGGCGATCGATACGAACTAATGATTACGAAGGGGAGTACGTTCCTATGATTATATACATGGTACTGAGAAGATTGCGAAACACAGCTGTCGCCTCATGAAGATTTTTCAGCATGTACACTCAGCATATCAGCGGCGAGAACTATGCACACGCTAAACATGTGTTCAAGGAATTAAACTGTCAGACTTTGCAGGACTATTATAATCTCTACCAGCAAAGCCATCGCGCCATACTGTAGGATGTTTACAAGGATTTCAGAGAGATATGTACGGCAAACTATGGATTTGACCCTGCACACTACTTAACATCCCTCATTTTGCCCGATGAACCCGCATTCACTGGGGTAAGATAGAAGTTGTTGTCTCACCCGGAAAGATTGACGATGTTTGAGAGTACACCTAGGGGAGTCGACATGGTCTTTGGTCGACAAACATTTACGGACTAAAACGATGGCATCTAGACAACAAAGTAAGAGTCCTCTCTCGACGCCAACAACCTCTATGACTGGGCAATGTCACAACCCTCGACCAAAGGAGATATGCGTTGAGCAATCCGTAGGAGAACGAGACAGTGCTGAGTATCCAGGTGATGATAATTGTGGCTCCATATTAGAATGTGACCTGGAGTACCATGACACTCATAACTAGATTGTACTTTTCAATCTCTTGGTCAATTAGTATTCTAAAAAACCATTAAGAACAACCGGAAACCGGCCCATGTCCGGCTGGTCATTAATGAGAAGCTGGCATTGCAGTATATAGCAGTTGACTTCACGGAAACCGCACCACATATAGAAGACAGTTCAAGCTCGATAGATCTGCATCTTAAGAGGTTGCATTTTCGATATCATACAAGATCCTAATGTACAACTTTCGAGGAATATGTGTTATGATAATGCTCGACTGCACTTCACTGATTCCTACACTTAGATTTTGAGACTAAGACCCCAGATTTCTACAAGGAAATTGTACAATGCACCAAGGAAAAGCTCTCTAACTATCCCGTTCGGCGTAACCAGGCACAACCACCAGAGCGAACAAGAAGTTCCTCGGAAAGCTAAAGGACGAATGAAGATCGTTCGTCGGATTCAAGGCAAAGCTGTACTCTTTCAAGGTAAATGACCGTGAAACGATCAAAAATGCAAGGGAGTCACGAAGAACATCACTCAGCATTTCAGCAACATGAACACCCACAAACAATGCCTAGACACCCAGTATTAGATTTACAAAAAACCTCCACCCTAAAAAGAGAAGATATCAACAAGGTAGCATGTAGAGTTCGAGGAAGCCGCTCAGGCAATGAATATCCATCTTTAGAGAAGTTTCCATGCAAGATCCAATTCCAACCGACCTACACTCCATCGAATGTACACTTTGATTCTTTTGACCTGCAAACTTCCAAGGAGATGACAGAGATTTCATGCAATTCCGATGAAGTGCAGCAAAGTAAAGATGTGGTGTGTTGGTCCTTTTGTTACTAGTAAACGATTAGATTTTCCACGACACAGTGTTCTCGCTGTAAACAAATGGATTTTGAATAATTAAAGACGACGGACTAACACCCGATTCACATTTCACGATCCTGAGAATGACCACAGCATCACCCAAGGATAATTCAGACGCCATCTCGAAACAGTGTGTGAAAAGGAGCAAAATGAACCCTAGAAAGATGTTCACAATAGAATCACAGTGCAATCATATGAATATGAACACGAAACGCGTGATACCAGGAAATTAATGCCTCAATCAAGACAGCCTTTAAAGACAAGATAGTCCTGCCTGAATGCGTTTCTGTCAGTGGTAAGATGAACGCTTCAAGGCCACTCGTAGTTAGCTGGAGGAGACTCAAGAAGACGAGTTGGTCATCAACGGATTGTCAGGATGGATGTCCTAGAAGCGCAGTAGGTCTAAATGACACATTGAATCACTTTCCATGGCTGATCCAAAGATAGAATCCTAATAACCTTTACAATCTATCTCAAAGGACTTGAAAGATTATTAATGAGAGCTTTTTACATTTAAGAATTTAATACATTATTTTGAAGTTTCATAGGGATTATGAAAGTGTTGACCGAAGCTTACCGCGCTTCATGTTGAAAATGTGCGCCCGGTCAACACTTTCATAATCCCTATGAAACTTCAAAATAATGCATTCAATACTTATAATTACATCTTAAAACCAAAATATAAAAAAAAACAAATTTATTTACAGGGAAGTACATCGTGTACTTTGGGACTCTATTTTTACAAATTCATTCTCCACGTGAACATGTGGTCAAATCTGTTTCATGGGAATTGCAATTTCACATTGATATGCCACCTGATCGATGTTCACCTATCAAACTGACGGAATTCAAATGAATATTCATGAAATGTAATTATATGAGAATGTTTGATCGAGCAGCTTAAGGTCGCGGGTACCCTTTCCTCATTATATTCTGGTACTTTCTTCACATCGCATAGGGTTTGCCACCTCAAGATCTCCTCGATGCGAAAGACATCCTGATCGAATTGGAGTTCGGAATCAATTGATGTCCTCGTCGATAAAGTTCTTAAGGCGATAAGTGGACGGAAGCGAACTATGACCTTCAACACGGTGAAAAATTAATTAGTCCAGTATGGTCTGCATTCTTTTGAATGAACCTGTCCTCTTGTGATTCGGACTTTGTCGCGAATACGGAATTGCGTTGGTTGCATGAATGGGAAGCCACCGTAGAGGTTTCAGAACACCTTAGCCTCGTAATGTTGTTGGTTTACGCGGATAGGGTCATCTTGATGGAGTGGTGTTTCGTAGTGTTTTACTGGCAAACCAGATCGTCAAGGAGTCGGTGAAACAGTTCTTTAACATCTCTCCATGGTGCAATCCCAGGGTTCGACCACACTCGATTTCTCCTCGTTTCGTTAAAAATGGGATGTAGCTCTACGATTTGCGAATCACCTATTGACTTCTTTGTTGTGAAATGCGATGCCTTTGTCTGTCCACAGATTTTGGGGGAAATATTGGCTTAAATGGGACTTAGGAGGTATCCCGCACCGTCACTGCATCCTATTCCTGAGCAGTATCAGCCTTCATTACTCGCAGAAAACATCAATGATGCTCAGGATGAAATTTTATTCCTTCGAGAGAAAGACACTTCAAAAGATCAGCTGTCCATGTCTTATCCAATCCGTCCACCACCACTCGCCTGTTTTTGAACTTGAGTAAGAACTCAGTAGTGCAATTCGTCGGCTATCTCAATCCACCTGTAAATATTTTCAAAAATTCAATGACAAATGCACTTGCTAGAGCGCTTACAATAACATTTTGTTGATTTCAAAAGTTAAAAAGAGGGACGACTACTAGAAATATTCGACCAAGACTCATCTTTGAACTGCTGGGGCATCCTTGAACTAAAGCTACTGTATAAAGGTTACTTAAATCGAAAGAGAAATACGTTGTGTAAAGCTTTTGCCATGATATTTGGTAGATTTTCAAATTCACAAAGGGACATATTAGTGAGTCCTCAATGTCCACGATTTGCTTCTTTAATTCTGTAATATTAAGTTTTTCATTCTGACTTTGTTCGGATAGATATTTGATGGTAATTTCGGTTTCACATAGCTTCACTTTAATCAAATTTTCACTGTCTATGCCGCACTGTTGTATATCTTCTATTGTTGATTTAGTTTCTAGATGTCTTCTTGTTATTCACTTCTGTCCAACAAACATAATTAATGCACATCCTTTCGTAATCTATTTGCATTTCTAAAAATCGCATTACAAAAAAGTTGATTTCATATTTTCAAATTCAAGATTTCTAGGCAGAATCCGCTATGGATGTCCGTAACTGTATTTATAAACCCATTGCCATTCAATCTAGAAAATGGGAATGTTTCACGCGTCTTTTGAATAATGAAATTATGCAATCTGAATTTTCTCTCTGTTGTTTTCGAACAGAATCGTACTTATAGACAGTTCATTAACAATCTTTGATGAAAAGTCCAAATTTTCTGCACCAAAAGCACTTGATTTATATCTGTTGTATCCACAAAAAATTACTGGGAGGACAAGTAATTCCTTTAGTCTTTGGTTCGCGGAAGTTGTTCCATATCGGATATCCGAGATTGTTCATCTGATACATTTTCGTGCATGGGATATTGCTATTCAAATTGACAACAAATGCTAGCATTTTACCCGGGTTCTCCACCAATCATCGTAATGTGAAAGTACGGGGGAACTACTACTACTAGCATGTAGGTTCAAAAGAAATAATCCAAAATCAGATAAATCTTTTAAAAAGGATAACAGGAAACATCTGTTATGGATGAAAATTACAATTGCATGCTATAATCTTGTCAGAGAACTACACAAGAGAAACACAAGTATGACAAAAGACAAAGGTAAACAACGATAGGAACACTTATTTCATAAAACGTCAATACAAACAAACAAAAGAATGCAGATAAAAATTTTAAAAAGTACTTAAAATCTGATCTCCTAGTATATACAATGTGTAAAAATTAAACATTTTTTACACCATGACAATAGAACAGAACATAAAGGGACTTAACAAATGCTACTGACTTTTTATATGTGAAGGTTATATGAAATAGGTCGATCTAACGAGTCTTGATTGGAAATTGTGACATAACAATAAAAAAAATAAAGAATATATGTCTGTGAATCTAAAAGTAATACAAAAGCTTGCTGATTATTTTCAAATAGGATTATCCTGGCTATAGATTAACCTTTTTTGAAATACTGTTATTTCCATCAGTCTAGGTATAAAAAGTGCTGAAAAGTTTGATCAGCTTAAATATACCGTTAAAGTTAGAGCATTGAACTCCAAATATCATTGAATAACAGTGGCCAATAGAGGAACTATTAACGAAGTACCCCAGTCCCAATAACAGTGGCCGACAGAGGAACTATTAACGAAGTACCCCAGTCCCAATAACAGTGGCCGATAGAGGAACTATTAACGAAGTACCCCAGTCCCAATAACAGTGGCCGATAGAGGAACTATTAACGAAGTACCACAGTCCCAATAACAGTGGCCGATAGAGGAACTATTAACGAAGTACCCCAGTCCCAATAACAGTGGCCGATAGAGCAACTATTAACGAAGTACCCTAGTCCCAATAACAGTGGTCGATAGAGGAACTATTAGCGAAGTGCCTCTGTCAAAAAAATTGCAACACTGCATCGTCTATTTCAGAACAATCTAAAACATTCAGTACCAAATGAGATCAATATGTTCAGAAAAGAAGAAAGACAAAATATTAAATCGCTGATTAAAAAAGAATGAAACTAAATTTGACACCTGGGGTAATATTTATTCTATTGAGGAATTGCCCCAATTTCTCAAACTAAAACTTCCTAAAGAAACTAGAGTTACCGTGGCCTAGCGGGCCACGGATACACGCCTCCCCCCGCCTCTTCCTGCATTTTCTTTAACACATGGAAAAAAGGAATAATTTGAAAATAAAATACAAAGTGCACATCTATAATATGTAATTAAGGTCCTGCATAAGTTTCATGAAGCTATGATAAGTGGTCAAGGAGGAGTAGTGGATACCAGGTATTCACCATGTGGTTTGCACTGAGGTAAAAGAGTTAAAATGACAAAGTCCAAATACGTCAAAAATCTGCAAAAAAGATTGATTGAACAACAAAATGTGAAATGCAAATCTACAATATGTGATAAAGCTCCTGCATAAGTTTCATGAAATTCGAATCAGAGGTTTAAGAGGAGTAGTGGATACCATGTCTACAATATGTAATAAAGCTCCTGCATAAGTTTCATTAAATTCCAATCTGTGGCTTAAGAGGAGTAGTGGATACCATGTGGTCACCATATGGTTTGCATTAAGCCAAAAGTCCAAAACATGTCAAAAATCTGAAAAAAGGAATAATATGAAAACAAAAAACGTAGTGCACATCTACAATATGTAATTTAACTACTGCATAAGTTTCATGAAATTCTGATCAGTGGTTTAGGAGGAGTAGTGGATACCATGTGGTCACCATATGGTTTGCTATGAGCCAAAATGACAAAGTCCAAAACATGTAAAAAATCTGGAAAAAAGGGAATTATTGGAAAACAAAAAATCTAGTGCACATCTACAATATATAATTAAGCTCCTGCATAGGTTTCATAAAATTCAGATCAGTAGTTTAGGAGCAGTAGTGGATACCATGTGGTCACCATATGGTTTGCATTGAGCTAAAAACATGTAAAAAATCTGGAAAAAAGGAATTATTGGAAAACAAAAAGGGTAGTGCACATCTACAATATGCAATTAAGCTCCTGCATAAGTTTCATGAAATTCTGATCAGTGGTTTAGGAGGAGTAATGGATACCAGCTGTTGGGTACAAAAAGACGGACGGACGGAAGGACGGACGGACGGACACCATGAACACTATATACCTCCCGCAAAGCGGGGGGTATAATAACGTCGAAAATAAGTAAATAGAAGCAGGACGGTATAGCAGACCAAAAACACCATGAGACAGTCGTATGTGTAAAGTTAGCAATGAAATTGAAGATGAATTTCATTTCTTTTTAGCTTGTAAAAAATTAGATATAAAAATGAAACTTTTCACCGTTTTTCAAATTTTGATAGCAAATCAAATTTGGAAATTTTAAAACGAATAATAAACCCACAAAGCAGAACAGAGGCCATCAAAATTGCAAAATGTATTTTATAAGAAATATTGGTACTTATTTATGTGTAAACTAATTACACATTTCATGTTTATAATACATATATTTATGTATTGAACTGTTTTGTTGTATGTATGCAATGTAAAGTAAACACTGTTTTTTATTCCTAATACAATTTGTATCTTGTGTATACAGAGATTGCCAGTTCAATTCATGAATGGTGCCTTATTGCGTAATGTTGATCATATGTCGTTATTTGTTCTCTATCAGTTTTTAGATGTAATAAAAGGGATAAAGGAAACATATGTAATGGTTGAAAATTACAATTATATACTACAATCTGCCAGGTAACTACACTGGAAAAACACAATTTAGACAAAAGACAAACGTAAACAATGATAGAAACTCGGGACAGCTAGACTTGGTACCGGTAATAGCACAAGCCATTGGTAAGGTTAAACCGGTTTATTTGTATCCAAACCTCCCCTTTATCTGTGCCATTTTTCTATAGTATAAAAACGTCTTTGAGTTTATGGTCCCGTGTTGAGATGTATGCACTTTATTTTTCTTAGATATGGTGTACTTATACATGATATTATATCTCATGTGTACATTTTGTTTATAATTATTATTATCTATTTATGTAAATTTCAAAACTTAAGGTTTAATTCCCCCATCGTAGTTTTGTCCTTAGCTATATTTGAAATGACTGATTATTCGTATTTCGTTTGGTTTTATGCATTTTAAACATTTTTTTTTAAATTGTGAATTTCCTATGTTTGAGTTCCAGTGCTGCTGATAGGGAATTAACTTCCAAAATGGCCATACAGATGGTAAAAAGTATTTTAGTTGGAGTAAACATATGTGTTATGGTCTCATGTTCATTTACTCCATACCCTTTGGTAAAATACTCCAAATGTTTATATTTTATCTCCACTGAAAAAACGTAAGTTGTCGAAATGGCCATATGCAGGGCCAAATGCAAAAACTTGATTAACAGTAATTTTGATATTTTGTTATTTGTTAGCATTGGGTAGATGCCACTGCTGGTGAATTGTTACTCCCCGAGGGTATTTACCAGACCAGTAGTCATCACTTCGGTGCTGACCCAAAACCTAATTTTATTTGGAAACTTGCAATATCTAAATTTTTTGTAAATGAAGTTGAAAGTAAGGAGTATCTCTCTCATGCAAAGCTCTGTCCCTAGCTGATTTTGGCATTCCAATTAGATCGTATTTGGTTATTTGTTCTCTATCAGTTTTTAAGAATCTTTGAGTTTCTGGTCTGTCTAATTTTTAAATTTATCTGCACTTAAGAGACATAAGTTGTCGAAATGGCCATATGCAGAAACTAAATTTACAGTAACTTCGGTATTTTGTTATTAGACGCTTTGCAAACGATTAATAAAAAGAGAGAAGGAGAAATTCTAGAAAAAAAATAATAATAAAAACACGGTTATTCAGATGTAACACAACACCAAAAACCGAAGTGACTGTTATTAAGTTTTTGCAGCTTCGCATGTCGACAACGTCTTTTCAGGGAGGGCAGATCAATTCAAAATATCTTGAATGTAAAACAATGGATAGCAGGCAACACCTTCAATGGCTGAAAATTACAATCACAAGCCACAATCTACAGTCAACAAACCGAAAACATAGTACAAATAACCATTCTGATCTTAATACAAAAACCAAAGAGGAAAGGACAGAGCTATACGAGGGGGAGATATCCTTAATAAGTGAAATACGGTTACTGTAAATTTCAAATAAAACAGTTTTCGGGTCAGCATGGAAATACTGTCTACTGGGTTGGTGATTACTCTCGGAAACAACATTGTGAAGATAAAACCGATTTTATTTGGAAACTTATAATATCTAAAGAAAGAATTTTTTTCTAAACGAAGGAGCAAACTGTCTCCTTAGCTGATTTCAGCTTTTTCTGTTTAGATCCAAATGGTAATTTGTTTCTTTCAACTTTTACACATATATCGATTTACGGATTTCCAAACGTTTTGATTTGATATGCACTGAAGAAACAAGACTGTAGAAATTACCATATGCAAAAACTAAATTCACAGTGACTCATACTGGCTTTTTATTTTTTAATGAATATGATGACAAGTTCTAAAATTGATAAATACAATATATACCAAATTGCAAGTTTTAATGCTAGGTTTACACTGGTCGAAAAGAGATCGGTCTTGATCGAGTTTCGAACTTTTAGCCGATCATGCCGATTTCTACCCGACTTTAACTCATTCGCTTCTCGATTTATGATAAGAACAATAATTAAAGCGTTGTGTCTTTGCTTGTTTTTTACCATGTATTTGTAGAGACTTTGTTTCATGTGCATTTACTCCATATCCTTGACTGACTGGGAGGTGTTTAACGTCCTTGACTACCTTTGTAGGTCTCGCACGGACGGGTTCCATATCCTTTTCTTCACAATACATTTATATAGAAAAATCATTATGACATAAAATAAGGTAAAGATTAAGAAAAATTGTAGACATTTGCACAAAAACACTGTTTTTGCTCTTAATTATGGAAGAAATAATTTTTTTTTAAATAAAGTGATAGCATTTGAACACAGAATTTAAAGGGAAATAAACAATAAACCATATGGCATTGGAAAAAAATGGCGAAAACGGTCAATAAATCATACACAGGCCTTTGGATTCTCTTCAAAATTTCAGAGTATGTAGATCTTGATATGCTGAACATTTTTCCAATTTACACTTCACCTCTATCTGTTACATTTTTGAAATAAAAAATGCACAAATTTTGAAAAATTTACGGAAAAGGGCTATAACTCTCAGACGGGTTTTCCGATTTTCTTCAAAATTGTAGAGCAGATAAATCTCGGCATTCTGAACAATTTTACTCCTGTCAGATCTTTTATATCTGCAACGGTTTTGGAGTTATTTGCCAAAAACAGCAATTTACCCCTATGTTCTATTTTTAGTTGTTTGGTCCTCAGACTAACCGAACACATTCTTTAAACTACTACTGTTCGGTAATTTTGTTTTAACCCTCATTTGTCATTACAATGTGTTCTCGTTTGTACTTTATAGGGAAAAAAATTAACGTTTTTTTCAGAGTAAAACAATAATGCTTGGTTTTGCCACGTTTTTGTAGAGACTTTGTCTCATGAGCATTTACTCCATCTCCCTTTATCAGTAATATTACAAATATTTTTGTGGTTTAGTACTGCATTAGTCCTCTGAGAAAAAGAAGTTCTTCAACTTCTACATAAGTGAAGTTTTTTTTTTCGCAAAATGTCATATCATTTATTTCAATAAAGCAGATATTAATTGATCTTTAATATTTTATGTATTTTGATATACAATATAAGTCCGCCTCTTAAAATGACGTAAATATCTTCATCTTATTAAAATTTTCTTTGTTTATTCAAAGTCCGTCTAGTTGTTAAAAGAGCCGGGTTATATATTTTGTTGCAAATACTGATGACATATTTTTCGTATTTTTGCATTGTATTGTAAAGTTCATGTTTTTCTGTTATTATAAATCAAACTTTAGATGATCGTTTGCAAGGTTTGACATTTGGCATACTATACCAATAAGTCTACCTAAGTTAGTACACGATTCGTTTCGCCAGAGCTAGTACAAATTATTATGACATTCTCTCTAGGCGAACTTATCTCCGTGACCGCCTTATTAATCACGGCTTCATTTGTAATTATCAGATGTCACTCTCTTATGGAAAACTATAAAGTTTCGGTCCGATCAGTGATAAAAAATTCTTTTTTTTTCACTTGTATTTTTGATGAACATTTCTTTACATTATATGCGACATTCAATGGCAATTGCTGTTGAGTTATTACTGGACACTACCGCGATGGAAGGGGAGGTTTGACGCGACATGAACATTAACCCACCAATTCCGTTTTAAATGTCTGTACCAAGTCAGGCACATGGTAGACCATAGCGATTTGCAATGTTTCCGGTGGTTGTGCAACTACTGTGTCTTCTTGCCCTATGGATTTCGGCTCCTGAAAATTCTGTTTGGTAATTTTGTGATCACCTCAAATAATGTTATAGTTATCAAAATTTGAATGACCAAAGAAAACGTAATTGTGCATATTTTTAGAGTTCTTGCGATAGACTATCCCACAGGTGCAGAATCCCTCTCAGAAAGCTCTGACCATCGTGTTATCATGAGTGGTTAATATGGTCTTCAGACGACTGTTCGGATTCTGTTTTTTTCTTTGCATTTCGATTGACACTGTAAAGATTTTTTACCTCCTTGTCTCGATCAGGATGTATTTTTACCTATTCATTCTATAAATTCCCTTTATATCAACATCTATATAAAATAATGTAATCTACAATAATATAATAATAGTGTAAAAATGCAATATCTCATTTAACAGTAAGATAGGTTATACAGGCACAAAACATAAAGAGAGTAAAGGATAACTGATTTCCTATATAACCCTTGCATGTAAATAAAATCTCATTTGGAAACAGTAGTTTGTACCAGAATTCCATTCTTGGTGCACGAAAATCGTTTTCATATGTTAGAACAGTCATTCCATTTTCATATGAAAGCTTGTTGTAGTCCTTCAATGATGAATTGTATGTTGGTTGCTTTTTTGTTGTGTTTAAACTTAAATATCTGTAAAATAAAATAGATTAATTATAACTGTCTAATAATCTATATTTCAGTAATATTGACAATTTAAACCGACAGTCATATTGTTTACTGGTATTCAGTTGGTAATAGAATAATACTCAAAACACCTTCACCAAAATGACCAACTTAATGGCAAAGTGACCTTTTTTAAAACATTATAAAAGATCTTTAAACTGGCTTTTGCTAGTACTGGTACCAAGCCAGTCTGTCCCGATTTCCTATGTTGTTTAGTAGGGATGAGTATCGTCAACAAAATATTGTATCATGATATATCGATACAGCGCAAGCGTATGATGATACGTATCGATACGTATCGTCTTCTGATTTCTCAATTTGATTGCATTTCTAAATCTTCTTTTTTAACTATTGTATGTGATAAAATAGTAAAATATTCTTAAGTGAGACAAGAGTGTTCATTCTAATGTAGCCAAATACATTTGTTTGTCCTTTATCTGAATTTTCAATACCAAAATCAGAAAATTTCAAGAATTTAGGTGATACTGATTCTGTAATTTTCAGCAGAAATCAGAAAACGATACGTATCGATACACTGGATGCCGTACCGGTATACCTAGTTAGCTGAAAGATATCGCGGTATATCGATATACCGGTGTATCGTTACACCTCTATTGTTTAGACGTTTGTCTTAAAATTGTCTTTTTTTTCTTGTGCTCTTCCTTGGCACAATGTGGCATATTATTGTATTATTCAGCCATTGTAGTTTTTTCTGTAATCTTTTTTATTCTATTTTACTATATTCTAAACTGCAAAAATTTACAACACTGCGATAGAACTAACGTATACTCCATCATTTGAAGGATAAAGTCGCCTGAGGTATTTCCAACGTATATATTTTTTTGCAGTCTTTAACAACTGATTTAAATATTACCCATTTCATAATATTTTATATACACAGAGAAGTTTGCCTATTGGTCCTTGACAGTGAAAAATATGAATGAAAAAGATCGTTACGTCAACAAATCCATTCAGTATAAATCTGTTAATACAAAACGTGCCTTTTTAAAATTTAAATCAAACTTCCTGAATTAAACGAGACTTAAACAATCGACGGATATATATCAAACACGAAAGGATGCATACGTATACATCATACTCTAGCACAAATGACAAATAAATTTTATGCACAAAGTCAGGTCTTCCTATTTTCGTATCCGATCTAAAGTATTATTAAAATGCAACCACTGGCAAGAACTTAGTAATGAATACTTTTATTTCAAAGATGCACGACTTTAAAATAATTGTTACAAAAAACCTTCTTCATCCAACAATCTAAGACGGATGAAGGGATAAAAACGTGACCGTGACAGAGGTGCAATGCCAATATAATAATCTGACACTTTGAGAGTATCATCGTTTCTGGATAAGGTATTACAGCCATTGTAATTGACTTCCACTTCTGTATTTAAAAACTGGTTAACAGCACAGTACAGTTCACTTCTCCTGCAGTAAACTTCTCCTATTTGAGTCAAAAATTTACATTTTCTCTATTATAATACTGAACATACCCATATTTAACGTAATTACTAAACAGTTCCATTGTTGACTTTGATACTTCTTTATCTCTTTCCGTATAATAGGGGTGACTATGATGTCCTACTAGTGGCAGGCCAAAAAGATAATATAAATCCCAGCCGTGTTGTACTCCTGCAATTTAAACGATTATATATAGACATTAGGATTTTTTTTCTCGATAATCCAGGAATGTTTTATTGGAATCACGCTGTTTAACTTGACGAATATTTTTTTTCTTTGGCACGCGATTCATAGGGAAACAAAAAGTAGGCCAATCTTGAAAACGTCCCTTTTTTCATTCATTAAACATAGCATAGTAGTATAACAGGGAATCGTTTTTGGACTTTATAAGTAGCCGTCAATGTACAACATCCAAGAAGATAGGTTAGTTGAAAGAATAGTCTCTACACCCTGGCGTCCTTTTGTTACTGAATACATCCTGCGTAATTCAGTACTGTAATTTTTGGTCACTATGCATTCATGAAACTTTAACAGCTATTACCACTGGGCCGATGCCTCTGCTGCTAGACTTTTAGTCCCCGAGGGTATTCACCACCCCAGTAGTCAGTACCTCTGTCCTGACCCGAACCGATTTTATATGGAAACTTGCAATATCTAAATTTGGAATAAAATTTGTTGTACAGTAAAGATTATATTCCTCTTGTATAGCGCTCTGACCTTAGCTGATTTTTGGTTCTATGAGGCGGGGGGCTCTTCTATGCTCTCTATCAGATTTTACAAAAACGTTTGTTTTATGGTCTACCAAATGTTTTGATTGATCTGCAATGAAGAGACATACATAAGTTGTCAAAATATCGATGTACAGAAACTGATTTCACAGTAACTTCTCAATTATCATATTAATTAAAGAATTAGTAAATCACCGTGTGTTAGTCCAGCTTTTGATTTGGATTAGATTCATGAAACGTGTATTCTCTAACAACTCATATTTGATTCAAAATTATTCAAATTGAAGGTTTATTTATTTATAGAGATTGGCCATAGACTAAATAATTTTAATTTTGGAGATTGGCCTTAGACTAAATAATTCATTAAGGTCAGTACTGTTTCGCGACTGAATATCAAATTGAAGTAATAAAGTACGGACATGAAAAACATGCATAGAAGACCATTGAAAATATATGGAATACGTAAATCGTCACAAAATAGGATGATACTAAAATAAAGGAATGTTTTGAATTATTCTCAGAGGAAGAATACCAGCACTATCCAAGCTCGATGCTTACTGTACCTTAGGTCAACAAACTATATTTTTCTATTTTGAAATAAAAGTTTCAAAACCTTTCTTCAAGACGTATTTATTATAATAACGTTAAGGTACATGTGTTTCTTTACATTGATGCTTTGCGCATTAAAGAATGTCTCTTGTGTATACATTATCATACACTTAACTTTTTATACACGATTCTATTTGGAACCTTAAATATCTAAATTTTGTAAATTTTGTTGAAAACTAAGGGGTATCTCCCTCACGCAAAGCACTGTCCTGATTTTGGCTTTACATTTAAGATCATATTGGTTTTTTGTTCTCTATCAGTTTTTACACATCTTTGAGTTTATGGTCTTCCAAACGTTTCGATTTTATCTGTACTGAAAAGACATAAGTTGTCGAAATACGCATATGCAGAAATTAAATTCACAGTAACCTCGGTATTTAGTTATTTGACAGGCTATGCGGAACAGCAATTTTTATTTACACGAGACAAAACTATTTCATGACACGAAAAAGTTGTTATCGAGGGGAATAACTAACTTGCTTTTGTTCGAATAGCCAATTAATATAAGTGTTTTATAGAATCGAAATCGAAAATCAAAGGCGTTATTTTGACGACATCGGTCCATAGTTTCAAAGACTATTGAACGGTGAAAAAACTATTGACCGTTCACGTCAGAATGGCGTCTTAATTGCAAATATAGTTGTTTTTATTTCGGCAATATATAATATTA
The DNA here is from genome assembly GCA_002080025.1 of Modiolus philippinarum. Classification (NCBI taxonomy): domain Eukaryota; kingdom Metazoa; phylum Mollusca; class Bivalvia; order Mytilida; family Modiolidae; genus Modiolus; species Modiolus philippinarum. The sequence continues at coordinate 5,855 of MJUU01044163.1, read as the reverse complement.
AAACATGTTTCCTGTAATCTTAGAAAAAAATGGTACCGTAATGTTAATGTGGGATAAAATGTACGACATTGTTTACAAAGTAAAACCATGATAAATGTATTCTATAAGACCAAATTACCCAATATACAAGGCCCAGTTGTTCAAAAGATAATCACAAATTTATTGTGGAGTATTACAACAGAACAACTCTCCTCAGTAAATACCAATCGTTATGCATAAACAAGTAAATAAGGACAAAGTCTCATGTAAATTCGAAAAATTCTCTACTTAATGATTTTGTAAATCTCTAACATTGAAAAAAGTGATTAACTTTTGAACAATTTGGCCGTTTTCGAACTGATTTAATCAGTAATATTCTGACTCTGATTCACATTGAATTGATACTTGAATCAAGTTGTTACCTATCCAGTCGGGACCTGGTATATCTTCTGAAACATATTCGAAACTTAGGACATAAAGAGATTCCACCCATTTAGAAATCAAATCTGCCAATTTCACCATTGGTGCAAAAAATCCTATGTCAGCTGTCATATGAAGGTACTACAAATTAAATAGATTTAAATAAACAATGAACATATTAATATCATGTCCATACCTTATATATTGTCATATAATGCACTGTACAGACTTTATAAGCGCAGGAATATCGGTTAGCGGTTTCTTGAAATGAACTTCCGTTGATCGAGCTTGAATGGACAAAAAGGGACATTTGAAAAGAAGTCAAATATTGACTTTCTGAATCTCAAAATTTTATCTTCAACTAAAATTTCCCGCTTTTAAAATTTAAAATTATAAATCTAATTTTTTTGTTTAGAAATTCAACATCTGGACTTGAATGCCAAATTTTCGACTTTTTCGACCTCGAGGTTTCTACTTTTCAAAACTTAAAATTTCAATATTTTTTTTACTTTAGAAAACTAAGAATTTTGACTTTTTTAAAACTGAAAAAATTTTCAGCTGTTTAAAATCAAAATTGAGGAAAAAAAAATAAGTTCGACTTTTCAAAACTGCAAGACAATACAAAATACATCCATGTGTTTCAAAATGTAAAAACTACGAGTTTTATAAAGTCAAGTTTAAAACTTATCGAAATTTTGAGTTCGGAAAAAATTCATTTGCTTTTAGTTTAAATTTGAGAAATTCGAGTTTCCAAAAGTCGATTTTTTTTTAAATACCAAAGTTGCATAATAAACAGTAAATTTTGTTATGCTGTTTAAAAGCGTGTCTCAAAGAGTAATCTATCATTAGCAGAATTACATGCCACAATCTGCTAGTGAACTACACAGGAAAAACACGAATACGACAAAAGACAAAAGTAAACAACAATAGGAACTCGGGACAGCCGGACTTAGTACACAGAAGCCAGAAGTAGGGTTAAACCGGTTTGTGGGTACCCAAACCTCCCCTTTATCTTTCCTATTTCCCTATTGTTGAATAAACATACGACTAAACCCAATACAGGTAGATTACTAACACCATGACCATAATCTTGAAAGGAGAGAAAATGACGATACGTAATTTTTAAAAATGGGTGAAGGGGTGCTCGCCGCTACGCTGTCGGCTAGATCAAGGAGCTTAGTCTGGTGGTACAACACTGTCGAACTACGGAAGAACAATTAAACTCAAAACTTCCCGAAGGGTTTGGTCAAGATTCATTATATTTTTCAGTATACATCGGCAGTATCAGTGATTAATTTTAAGGTAATTTGAGGCTTCATTCCCTGTATAGCAATCGGTAGATGTCCCTGGTACTTGATTTTGCTTCCCATTTCGATATTTTTGGAAATTAGTACTTCTTTTTGGACTACTTTTGGATAATAGCTTTCATATTTTTTTTTATTTGAATGCTGCTGATGAGAGGTTACTCCTTGAAACACGTGTACAGCATAACGAAATTAACTGTTTTATGCAACTTCGGTATATTTTATATTTTGAACCATTGGGTCGATGCCACTCCTGGTGGACAAGAGGTCCCCGAGGATATTCACAAGCCCAATAGTCAGACTTGTTTGACTTGATAATTTTACCTTGCTTGTTTTAGAAATTTACTGTTTTTTATCAAAAATCTAACCACTTAAAAATACTGAATATTCATTCCGTGTATGGCACTCGGTATATGTTCCTGGTACTGGATTTGGCTTCCCATTTCGATATTTTTTTAAATGAGTACTTCTTTTTGGACTATTTTTGGATAATAGCTTCCCATATTTTTTTATTTGAATGCTGCTGATGAGAGGTCACTTCTTGAAACACGTGTACAGCATAACGAAATTTACTGTTTTATGCAACTTCGGTATTTTTTATATATTAAGATACAAGCAGAGCATTTTGTCGATATCCCTATTACGTAAAGAATGTAAGTTACGTCCCAGCCTTTCTGGATCTTTTATCAGTTTCTTGCATTTTTTAACAACATTTCCGTAGAACCGAGGATTAGAAATACCCATAATAAAAAGCTGTTTGCGTGAAACGCCATATTCACAGGCATCATTCCGATGCACGTGAAGGACAAGGTAATGTCAGTCAAGTATTAAATTGGATGCGTGATGGATCAGGCAACGGTTCGTGAAGGACTTTTTATCGAGGAAAACTTTGAAGGTCAATGATTATTTCATTATATTCTATTTATAAGGATAAATTTCTAAAATTGAAATATGTCTGTCAAAATGGTTCAACTATACCTATCAATCCATGCTAAATTCATGGTTGGAAAATGCATAGTTTTCTCAAAAACGTTGAAGGAAGACTCCTCACCCACATTTTCTACGTGAAGATATGGTAACAAAAGGTGTTATCTCGTCTTTTTTTATTTACAAAATACACTTAATTTTGCAAGATATTGACAAACTTTGATATTACAATAACCATTGAACTTATTTATGCAAAAATATAATTCTATATACAATATATAACATTGAAAACATAAAAACTGATATTTTCTGCCCGTGAAGGATCAGGCAACGAATAATTGAGCTCGTGAAGGACTAAACCTTTAAAGAAACTTGTTTGTAAATTGATTAATTTATAAATTAGAGTTTAACTCCAGTGAGCAATATTTCAGCTATATCAGAACAAATGCAATTAATCAATTAAAAAATGATAGTAGAAGCAGATAAATAGCAAATTACTCACTGTCTGGTTCAACATGAATAAAGTCAAACTAAATTTTAAGCAAATTATGCTAATAAGGGTCAGTTAATATTTTTAGAGAGCATTATAAACTACAATAAAGCGGCATTTTATAGCTGATTTTTCGAAACTGTAGAAATATTAAAATAATGATTTATCTCGATCAAAAAGTTTTAAAATGTAATGATATTGCATACGTTATCCAAAGTATCTGTCAGACACTGTAAATCTCTCATTTTATTACTTAAACTGTTATAAAATTTGATTTAAAAAAAGAATGTATCTACGAAGACAAAGATGCCCAATCCATCATCCTGCAAATGAAATTGAACACAATTTTTGCTGCAATTTTTGTCCTTGTTATGGTAAATAAGTGTACAAATTTTCTTGAAGCTCAGAGAAATCAACTTAATGTAAATTATTAAGAAATAGTTCAATTTGTTTTATTTTACAGATCAATGTTTTAATTTTATTTAGAATGATTATTTAAAACATATAGAAGGAAAGTAATTAAAAAAAACTTTTACAACATTTTGCTTACATAAATGTTCTTCATACCGTCGGGAAACCGTTTTAAACAATAGATAGGGATCGAAATAGGTTTTTTGTACAGGCATTTCAAAAGAAAAGGTGGGTTAAACCGGTTTTATGACTAGCTAAGCCTCCCCCTCCATTGCGGTAGTGTCCGGTAGCAATTCAACAGCAATTGCCGTTGCAAGGTCGTAGACAGTTAAAAGAAATGATCATCCAAGTATGGAGTAAAGAAAGAATTTTGAATCAGAGGTTGGACCGAAACTTCAAATTTTTCCACAAGGGACTGATATTTTAAATTTCTAATGATCGTATGAGGCGGAATTTTTTTTTTGAAGCCTAGATTAATTAGGTTGTCATGGAGATAGCTGTGTCTAATGAGAAAATCTCTAAAATTTGTGCTAGCTCTCGCGTAATTGTAGTGATTTTATGTTGTACATTTGATTTCATGTTGTAAATATAACGTATAATAATCGCACTTCATTAGATATTTTCCTTCTCGTCTTGTATCATTTACAGCGGAATTAATACATGAGATGATTTTATATGCGAACATTTTGGGCAACCCATACTTTAATATCTTTTTTTAAATCATCGGAGGACTTCAGGGTTATATACTTGCACAAGCAGATCAAATAACAAATTGTCATTGGCTCGGTCAAGTCGATCCTTCACGAACCAAAATTTACGTTGCTTAGACCTTCACGTGCAAGAAAAGAGCTTCTTGGTCCAAAAGATCCAAGCAAAACTATATAATAGAGATGTGACATCACCCTAAAGCTTCTTCTGACAATATGTGTTAATATTTGTTGGAATATCATAACAAATGATGAGATTAAAGGTAACTATCGTATCATAATGTGACCAAATGTGGGTATATGTCAATGAAAATTGCATAGGGTAAGGTGCTTTTTTTTTCGTTTTTCAGAATACTGCAAGTTATATTCGTAATTTTTTACACCAAAATAGCCATTGATGACTATCATTTTGACAGACAGTTTTAGTTTTTAAATTTAATTTTTGCTTTTAAATAATTGTCTAGTAAAAGTTTAAAAATGACTAAAAATCACTGATTTAGTCCTTCACGAACCGTTGCCTGATCCATCACGCATCCGATGTATGGATTTCCTTTGTTTAGGTTCTAGTGCTGCTGATGAGGAATACATTTCCGAAATGGCCATACAGCTCATTAAAATTATTGCAGTTGGAGTTAACATATGTTTTATGGTCTCATGTTAATTTAATCCATATCCTTTCGTAAAATATTCAATACAGGAGTTTGTCTTTTATTGCAGTGTGGAGTTGGTAAAACAATTCCCTGTGGTAGAGATGAATGCTCTTTATTTTTCTTGGATACGGTGTTCTTGTACATGAGATAATATCTCATGTGTACACTTTGTTCAATTACTATTATCTAAATTGATGTAAATTCTAAAAAAGATCGTAGTTTTGTCCTTAGCTACATTTGATATTACTGATTATTCGGATTTCGTTTGGTTTTATGCATTTTACACATTTTTTGAAATTATGGATTTCCTTTGTTTGGGTTCTAGTGCTGCTGATGAGGAATAAATTTCCGAAATGGCTATACAGCTCATTAGAATTATTGCAGTTGGAGTTAAGATATGTGTTATGGTCTCATGAAATAAAAGGGACAACAGTAAACACCTACAATGGCTGAAAATTATAATTACATGCATGTTCAAACGATACATAGAAAACTCCAGTTTATCAAGGACAGGGTTTGTATTCCTGTCTACATCTTGATGTCGACCTGAGGGTCTTCAAATAGAGGTGAACAATATTCACCTCCTCAAGCGAGATCAAGAAGGCCCCTAGCGTGCACTTAAGCGGTATTCTTGACATAAATTATATCAAGGTCACTCACTTGCTCCCACCCACTTGGGCGATGCTCAGGGTTATCCAGCTGAAAGCACCAGGGTTACAAGAAGAAAATAAAAATATTGTGCACCATCGATCGCAGCTAAAATATGTCATTGAAGCAACACATGTCGGAAGCGGTCAATGAGGAAAAATGTAAAGTAAGTGAGAACCGAACCGTCAGTCTGAAAAGAACAATCCAAGGACAATGGCAACGTCGGAAAAACGAAGACATTACATGAACACGGCACAGAAAAGAAAATGAAGACGGATATGTGGACATCAACGAATTAAATAACGCAATTAATAATTTG
>MJUU01044162.1:87983-102748 GCA_002080025.1 Modiolus philippinarum | reverse complement strand
CCTGGAAATCAATAGGCTTTTGAATTGGGTGATAAGCAAGCACGTGAAGAAGTTTGGTTTTGATCCAATGTAGTATACTCAAGTTATCATCCGGAAACCAAAATTTTATTGAAATTTTAGTCTATTTTTAGCAACTGTGACCTTGACCTTGGGGGTATCAACCTGGAAATCAATAGGGTTCTGTCTTGGGTGATAAGTAAGCATGTGACCAAGTTTGGTTTTGATCCCATGCAGGATACTCAATGAAATTTTAGTCTATTTTTAGCAACTGTGACCATGACCTTGGGGTACCAACCTGGAAATCGATAGGGTTCTGTCTTGGGTGATAAGTAAGCATGTGACCAAGTTTGATTTTGATCCGATGCAGGATACTCAAGTTATCATCCGGAAACCAAAAAGATGGACGTACGGACGTACGTACGTACGTACGGACGGACGTACGGATCAGGGTAAACCTTAATGCCCCCGACCGCCTAGCGGCGGGGGCATAAAAATAATTGGAAACTTGCAATATCTAAATTCGGTAAAATTCTGTTACAAACTAAGTAAAATCTCCCTCTTCATAGCTCTGTCTTAAGCTGATTTTGGCTTTTCCTTTAACCCCTACTGCTTATTTATTCTCTATCAGCTTTTACACATCTACAGTTTAGCATCTTCTCAATGTTTTTCAATTTATCTGCACTGAAGAGAAATAGTCATCTTTGGAAAATAATTTAATATTAACTTTAAAATTAACATGAGCTGGTTGACAGAAGTTGCAGATACCACATGTATTTTCTTATGAGGTTCTATTTCTAACAAGAGAAGGGGCAGTCGGAAACGACAGCTAATCCCCTCGCCCGATTGTTGAATGTTTATCTAATATTAAAAGCACTCCACAAAGTTGTACCATTCATGAACTGGCTTGTTGATTAAATCTGAGCCAGTCATGCAAGAAATGTAGTGACCTTATTTCAATCAGGAGCCTCATACACATAGCATATGCATCTACTGATGAAATAGTAATCTTCTACAAGTTGTAGTATCCGAAATCTGGACTCTCACAAAAACTAAGTCACTAATGCATGAAATGTAGGTTAAAGTTACATAATTTTTATCTGGAGCTTCGTAACTTTACAAGACGCATCTTCATACAAAATATTATTCCTCTACGAGTTGTAGTATCCCAGATCTGGACTCTTACAAAAACTTTAATCTAAGTCACTCATGCATGAAATGTAGGTCAAAGTGACCTAATTGTTATCCGGAGCTTCGTAACTTTACAAGACGCATCTACATACAAAATATTATTCCTCTTAGAGTTGTAGTATCCCAGATCTGGACTCTTACAAAAACTTTAACCGAGGATATTACCGCCAATTGGTATTTAGCCAAGAGGAATGGAATCTATACCTTGAAAATACGATGGTGTGGGGTCAAGAAGGAGGACAACACACAAACAAAGACGAGTGATAATGGCGGGCCTAAAAAAAAGAAATCATCTAAGGCGAGACAGGATCGGAACAATCGACGTCTCCAGGCATATTTACAAAGAAAGCAGACACAGTCGTCCATACCATCGACTACAACAACTGAGGAGATTGGTGAACCCGCTCCCTCTACACAAGATGAAGGAGGAAGGGACCCTGCCGACTCTTTGATCAACATGGAGTCGGATAGCGAACCGGAGTCTGATGCATCTGAAGAGACTGAATATATACCAACATCGATACCAGAGCCACAGGATGATCCCGCCGTTATCGGCGCCGAGGGTCCAACATCACCTACAGTTGATGACGGAAAGGAACCAGCAGTAACAACAGCTAATCCTGTGGCAAGACCAAATCCAATGTTGATAGAAAAGATAAGTCTTAGACCAACCAGCCTGTTGGTACATAATGAAGCTTAGAGGTAGAAAGACTTTTCTGTGTCAACATGGATAACTTGAAGCAAGCTACAGATGTCCAGGCTGCAAGAAACAGAGAATTCTACACCCAAGTAGAAAGGTCCTACACAGCATGGCCTGACATTAGACACAGACAGAACTTTCTATTTAGCGAAAGAAGACTAAAAGAAGTTAGACAAATAGAGCAGTTGTATAACATCAAGTTTGAAAGTTTTGAAATAAAGAGCGAGATAAGCTCCATTTTGACCTAAACCCTTTTTGTTATTTTTTTTTGTTAATGGCGAGATAACCCACCCCCTTAACCCGAAATGCCTTAGAAAAAAGAAAAAAAAAAAAGAAAAAAAAAATCCATTAAAACAAAATTAATGCAGAAAAATACTGCTCTGTGTGTTGATATAGACCATAGAACATCTGAGATCCAGCATTAATTGACAAAATCTTATTGCCTTGCATATGCTTGGTATTTGTTAATAATTGTCTGAAGCAGAGTTTAACTTTGAAAATATGCCGTCACGCGCTATGACCCAACATCTGAATGCACAATGTTGGGTCATGACCCACCAAAATACTTTTTGAGGTTGGCAGGTATGTTAACCTAGGTCACTCGTGCATGAAATGTAGGTCAAAGTGTCTTAATTGTTATCTGGAGCTTCGTGACTTTACAAGACGCATCTACATACAAAATATTATTCCTCTTAGAGTTGTAGTATCCCAGATCTGGACTCTTACAAAAACTTTAACCTGAGTCACTCATGCATGAAATGTAGGTCAAATCCACCTATTCTATATATCAACCTCAAGTACTATTCAAGATGCATCCATGGACAGAACCTTGTCCATCTATGACTTGTTATTCAAAAGATATATGGTCTTAAGTTTGAACGGACGGACAAACGGGAGAAATGCTATATCCCTTCCCAAACTTCGTTGGGCAAGGGAATAATAATCAAGTAAAAATTTTCCTCTTATATCAAATTGCAAATAAATTTTTACAATGTAACTTCCTATTGAAAATTTTACCAAGAAATCTGTATCATCAAAGCCATTTGCATACAGTGTATTCTCATACTGTCCCAGACCTAACGTCTCTAGCCATTCTCCAACACTGTGGATTGGTAAATTTGAACCTGTCAAAACAATTAGGATATCAAGTCTTAGTGACAAATTGCATTTGAAGCATTCATATTACACATATTTAAAACAAGTAAAATCTTATGGTGACCTCATCATTGTTGTGAATCGAGAAGGAATGTTTTTAGTGTGTTTACAACAGGGATGTGGATTTCAGGCATTAACTCTTTACCGCTCCAATGACCTATGGAGTCAAAAGCAGGAGTATAAAATTTTGCTTAATAAACTTATAAACTTTATTGAAAACTATTTAACCAATTAGGGTTGAAGCAACTACATTTAAACAATACATTTAAACAATGATAACAAATATGAACAGATAAAAGAAGAAAAAGCAAAACAGTATTATTTTGATACTAAAACATTATGAGGACCATCTTTCCTCAGTTCTAATGACTGCTGTATATAAGATACCACTGTTTTGTTATCATCGGGTGTTGACGGGTTAAGAATTAGAAAAAGTTTGTCTAATTGGTTTAGTAATTAAAATGTGTTATATTACACTGATAGTAATCTAAAAATTGCTTTCGACATGAAAAATTAATTTTACAGTCATACCTGCCAACCCTCCTGTTTTGTGCGGGAGACTCACACACAAATGACGAAATTCCAGAAATCTCCCGCTTTCACGTCCGATCCCGGGCGGGAGTTAGAATCTCCCGCATTAGGATATTTTAACCCGCAATGACCCCCATTCGTATCTCTCGGGACTTTTCACTAATCTCAATAAGACGTAAACAAACAATGAACCATTTGAAAACTTTGGTGAGTACTTTTCATGATCTATTTATAAGTAATCGAAAATCACTTCTGTCATGTCAACTCCAACAAGAAAGAGGTCCTTGTCTGGCCCAGCCGGCAGTGTGAAAAAAAAAGAAATATAGCTGCAAGTTCCAATCAGACTGGACGAAAGATTTCCAATTTTTACGAGCGAGTCCACTTGGCAATAAATCTGCACTATGCACATTATGCTCCGTCAATTTTTCGGTTGCATCTGGCGGTCTTTACGACGTCAAAAGGCATGTTAAGTGTGAGACACACAATAAGGCAGTGGAGGCTCAAAAAAACTATTAAGTCAATGGGTTCTTTCTTACAGAAACCAAATGATAAATTTGACAGTCAGCTTATCATGGCCGAAACTTTATTTAGTAATTTTGTGGCAGAACACAACTTGCCATTTCTTGTTGCTGACCACTTTAATCAGTTGCGTTCAAAACTTTTTCCTGACAGTAAAGGTACACTGAGCCAAAATAGCTAATTTGTCAATTCAGTTTGTTAATCTGGAATTCGTTCAAAGCTGTTAGTCATATTCCAGTAACCAAGCTTTCTGGATATGTTGTTCACCTGATATAATTGTGCACCTGATACTTAAGATCTTTGATTTTTCAAATTTATACAGTGCACATGTCATATATTTGGGCTGAAAATGTCGTTCGTGCAAAATCTCCCCCTCATCTGTTATAGCTGAGGGGGAGATCTCCCTCATTGAAGGTTTCAGAGGTTGGCAGGTATGTTTACAGTTGAAAAAGAAGTGGAACTCATCCTCTATGACGTTACAAGTTTTACAGCGTCTTTGACATCTTGGAATATTTTTAAACCTCCCTTCTTCAATAAATAACAAATGGTCACTAATAAAAGAACTGGACATGATTTTTCAGAAGAATTGCATCCCAGAAACAAACAATAGATTCGAGTGAAATAATGGGTTTTTAAATGTCCTAAAATGAATTCTCCAATTTATGATTCAAAATAAAACGAAAATATAACTTGGACACACTATTAATGTTTCATCTAGACTCACACAATCTATACACTGTTTAGTACCTATCCCAAGTGTTTTTTACATACATTTTGAAATGCATATATTCACATGCCTTTTTAAATAAAAAATAATTCCAAAATCCAACTACATATACATTGCTAATATATTCTAGTTGGATTTTAAAGTTTCATGGGAACATAGTTTTCTATGACATCAAAACCTAATTGTATTATTCGAAGGAAATGAAAATAAGCACATGTGAACTTTACATTTGTTTTAAATCATGGTAAACAACCTTGTCAATAATAGCCTTAGATAATTTTATTTTTAACCCATAATTACTTTTACATACTTCAATATACAGTCGAACTTCAAGGGCTCGAACACCCAAAGGACCGATTATAACGGTTCGAGCTACAGGGGTGTTCGAGTTATCGAGGTCAAACTATGTTCAAACTTGATCAAAGGGACCAGAAAATGGGTTGGAGACATCCATGGTGTTCGAGCTTTTGCAGTTCGAGTCATCTAAGTTCTACTGTACTATTCAGGTCAGCTATGATTTCTATAATTTTATTAGGTTTTAAGAGCTTGTACAAATGAAGATCTGTTGAAACTTTAAGTAAACTTTCAGTCCTTATAAAGACACTAAACTTACTTCAATAGCTACAATGTATTACATGCACTGAAATTATATGTAGAAGTACAGTATTCTGTACCCTAACATGACGAAATAGTTGATTGTTGTTTGAAGCAAAAATTAGCAATATGTCTGCTTCATCATCGTGAGAACTCTCAATGAAATCCGCATTAAAATTATAAAATTCGGTAAAACAACAAAAACACATTGATCATGTTGATATATTCATATTCATAGCACATCACCTAAATATAGTCAAAAATAAAATTATCTTTCATATCGTAACAAATTGAGGAAGTTTGAAGCGAGTTAATATGACAAACTTCCTGTGCACGGTATATAAATCTATAAGTACATGTTTATATAATGACTACTTGTGGTAAGACATCAAAATATTGAAATCTAAGTAGATTTTATTTCCTACAGATTGCCTTTGAGAACTTGGTTTGTGCTCCCATTTTTCCTACCTAGGGCACAAAAAAGGGATGCTCTAGCTAAAGACCCTGTAGTGTCCACCTAAACCATGGCCAATTATAGGCAGTCAAATATAGCTCTATATTAAAGGGTCTCAATTTAAACTGTTTAAACTATGTTAAAAACAGACAAATTGTTAAATTATTTTCCCAAATGGTGACCATCTTTAATGAAAGATAGATCTGCAGTACAAGATTTTGAAGAGAGGCATTGTATCTTAGTTCATTTCAGATTGTCAAAATGGTTTCAGAGAAGATCTTTGAATGTGCTCCAATATTGAAGATCTTTGAATTGTTCAAATATTAAACTATGTTCCACATTGGCACCAATCTTGTATGAGGTGCAGTCCAGTAAGACACCTGTTTTTAGGGGGACCATCAAAGATACATGGTGACTAAGTTTGGTTCTATTTTTAGCCAAGTTGTTTCAGAGTAAAATATCTTGGAATGCATTTCCCATAAGGTCAGATATTAAACTAAGTTCCTCATTGGTGGCAGTTTGGATGATGGGTCAGCACCCAAATAACAAAACTTGGTCAGAACCTCATAAGTATTATTAATGCTAAGTTTGGTTTAAATCCAATCACCTGTTCTCTAGATCTTAGTATGCATTTCCCATAGGGTCCAATGTAAAGCTAGTTCATCCTGCTTACATGCTGGCAGTAATTTTGGACAACATGTAGGCGCCAAGCGGCAACACTTGATCACCACCCATAAGAATCATTCATGCTAAGTTTGATTTAAATCTATGTAGCTGTTCTTTAAATCTTTGTATACATTTTTGCATAGGGTCAATGTAAGCTGGCATGGATGATGGTTCGGCACTTAAGTCAGAAAACACCTTGCAATGAATATCTCTACCATGTTTGGTTGCATTCTGTGCAGTAGTTCTCAAGAATGCAAATCGTAAACTACAATAGCTGGTGGCATGCAAAATGATGGCAATAGCTCATCTTTGATCTTTGAGACAGCTACAGCTTATATGCCCTATTTGGACATGAAAATATGTCAAAAATGTCAGTATAAAAGCAAGCTGTCTACCTACAGTATTATTGTTCATCAGCTAAGCTTATACATATTTTACCTGCGCCAGCTAGGTGTTTGGTAAACAAGGCTTCGAACTTTTCAACAAACACTGATTCCCGATCAATCCCAGCCCCAAAGGAAGCCATAATGTCAGCAATCTAAAGAAGAAGTTAACATTCCAGGAGCATGCCTATGGACACCATTCAAATTGTAAAACTTTGAGATTATAAATGATTCATCCTATAAAACTTCAAAAATCTTTTTTGTTTTATTGCATAATCTTTTAGTAACTTTCTTGTTTCTCTCCAAAGTTCTCAAGTTTGTTGACTTTATTTACCTAACTCATATCACAATAAATCAACATTTATAATCTCAAGATATTGATTGACAGAAATATAACGAGTATTAATTCATTGTAAATTTCAAGTATTCTGAAGTCTTTGAAAATGACATGCTTTGTTTTGCATCATTCTTTTATCAACCAATGAAAATGAAGATTCAATTACAAAACAGATTATCTACTGAGACATCAAAAAGGATCAAAACAAACAACAAAACAGGCTTGATTGAAGTTAATAATTTTTTTTTTTAAATTAAATCTAAAATTTCACTTTTTTTAAATTTTAATAAACTTTACACAAAAAATAACTTTAAATAAATCTATTTTTTCAGAAATAGGATAGGTTTTAATTTGAAACTATTTTGCTTAGGCTATAATAAAATAATTCATAGATTCTCATCCATTTTTTTCTCAAAATTTGGGACAGACGTGGAAATTTTAATTTATATTTTTTATCAAATTTTTGTGAAAAATGTTGTCATTTTAAAAGAAATTTTCCCATAATTGGCCAAAAAACCAATATAAAATTCTTTGAGGCAGGTAAAAAAGTCAGGGCAGGAAGAGACGAGAATCTAGGATATTTTCTTTTTATTAAGGCCTAAATAGCTTTAGACAAGAAATAATGTAAATTATAAGTTTGAAACTATTTTGCTTGTGTAGTTAAATTACAATGTAACTTACTTGTTCAGAAACAGACATTTTCTTTATTTTTTTCTAATCCTTTACATAAAATTGACAATGAATTAAAACACTCAGATGACCATGCAATTTATTCAGCTGAAGATAACAGGACACTGATTTAAATATTTACAACTAGATTAAGGACGAATTTCCTGAATTTATAAAATTTTCTTTGATTAGTCACCATATAATTTTCAGAAATTTATTACCTAAAATTTCATAAATCCTAATTTTTTTTGTCATAAAATAAATCAGGATCCTTTTTTTTTAATCTTCTGCTATTAAGTAATCATTATTCAAGGAAAATGCAAAATGTTGTAATGAACTGTTTTGTCACACACCTTCATAACAAAATTAAAATCAACTTGATATATGAAATGGTTTTCAGGGAATAGCAATTTACAACATTTTCCTATTGGGTCTAATGTTAAACTAAGATCTGCAGTGGCGACCATCTTGAGATTATGATACGTTAGTTTAATAGCCATTTTGTTACCATGTCAAGTTAACAAAAGTACCAAAATATACCAAATTTCGCTTTATTGTAAAAGAAATATATTCGGAAAAAAAAACTATGGAAATCTGTCTATCACAAAAGCAAAATTTATTTTATTTCTGTCCAAAGCAGGTTATGACTAATAGCAAATTTACTTTTAGACAATATGAATGCTAACATTAATATATGTTAACTTAATGCAGCCTATCTATGTGGGAAATTTTAGCAGCCTTGAAACAAACATCAGACAAAATAAATAAATTAAGTAATAACACTATTTCACATGGACGAATTATCTCATCAGAACATATCAAAGACAGACTGGGTAATTTTCCTTAATAACTAAATGTTTGTTCGCTGGTCTTTTATCATATAATCCCATCATAACGAGTGTGACAAGTATTACGTAATAAACAGTTCATTACATCATTAACATGCAGTCATCCAAACCCTGAAAAAAAATTGGAAGAAAAATATATGTCTACAGCATGCCAAACCTGAAATAACTTTCTTAAATCCAAGCTTCCAGTCTTCAGAATAAGATTAATTTGCAATTCACATATTCAAAAGTAATTTGTTACATAATGGATTCTGATTTTAGAACAGATCGTGAAAAGTTGGAAAATGTTTGGGTGTTGCGTCTTCAAAACTTGTTAATTTCATTTCAATGATTTAGAAAACACATTTTCGTCTGAAAATAACATGTTCTGATACACCTGAGGAATTGTTATTGATTCAAATCTATTTTGATTTTATATATTTGACTCTTGAAGAAATTTTTTAAAACAATAACATCAAAGCTTTGTTCTAAGTGGTCCAAGAGCTTAAAAAAGTCCATAGCGGCATCTCTTATTTTAAGGTAACATAAAAGTGCACAAAAAACACTAAGAATCTTTCTTGGAAAAAACAGATATGTATTTTCACTTTGACCCTTGACATTTGACATAATTTCTCAAAAATCAACGTAGGTTCTCTGTTACTCATATCCAAGTTTCTAAAATTTCATTTGAATTTGGGTGTAGACTTTTAGTTATTTTCTTGAAACTAAAATTTTCGATCTGTCTCCAGCCACCATTGATACCATTCTCAAAAATTTACCTGTTTATTGTGTTCACAGCTTATGATTTTACTTGGCCAAGTTTTCTTGCATTTGACTAGATGAGTGCCTTTTATTGGGTAACGGATGACAGCGATTGTATTAACACTTTGCCAGTTAGTTTTACCATGTATTTGTAGAGACTTTGTCTCGTGTGCATTTACTGCATATCCTTCAATTGTTTATTCTGAATCATTATTTTTAGGCATTAGGCAACGGGGGCATTAAGTTTTCCCTTGTCCATACGTACGTCCGAAATCTTCGTCAAAGATTTCTCAGCTTGTGTATGCAGGAATGATTTGATATTTTGTCTGAAGCTTTGGTATGATGAGTTGTACCGTGTCTCCTCTTTTCAAGTCCGTCACTCATCTACTTCCTGTTTGCCGACATATCTGTGTGGCGGGGGACATCCATGTCCCATAGACACATTTTCTTTATTTACAATACGATACCCGACATTCTTCATGATATCCATTGTATGTTATCATCTTATTAGCATTGTCAGCAGCAATTATTTAGCATTGTAAGTAGCAAGTGGGCTTATTACATAAAGCCTAAGCATTTGCTTAAATGTAAAATGCTTAAGCAGTATAAGATATGAAATGCTAGCTTAGCATCTTTTAAACTATGTATTTGCATTCACAGAAGTCAATACTTTAAAGATTATTTCCCTTTTTTAAACATAAGAAAGGAACACCAAGAACTTGGGGGGGATCCAGGATCCGAGTTTTTCCAGCAAATATAGGTCCTCTTTACCTATTTTGTCAAAAATTTGTGCAGAATTCAGGCTAAATACACTAAATAATAGACTAGTGGAACCTTCCTTTCTCATTGGTTCATTTCACCCCTGTAAAACATTTATTTATAGCCTGAAACTGCTTATCACTAAAACAGTATTGCTTGTAAAACATGTAATTTATACAAAAAATGCTCAGCTTGTAAAGCTCTTATTCTGATTATAACTGGAAACATGGATTTAAGATATGAAAAGTCCTTCGAGCAGATCATGCAAAGTAAAAACAAGTCAATTCATATTAAATATCAGCAGGCACTGTGAGTTATGTCCCCTTCATACAAGTACCTTCTGTTAAATGGCTGACGTCTGCATCGTAGGCAGACATACTTTCATCATGTGACAATTTCCCGCCAAAACTGGAAACAATGTCTGCAATCTGAAAATCACACAAACATATGTATAGTGCCAATTTTACCTTTATAAGTACTACAAAAGAGAAATAATTTAATGTTCAAACTAGAATATTGATTACATGAGGGAGTTATGCCCAAAAAACAATTTCTAGCTCAAATTTTATTTTTCTTTTAGTACAAATGACCTTGACTTTTGATCTGGATCAAAATGTTCCTTTTAGTACATGTGACCTTGACCTTTGACCTATTGACTCAAAATGCATAAGTTTCTGAAGCTTTCATATATACCAGTAAGTAAATTAAATTCAAAACCCAATCTATAAAGCATTCTAAAGTTATTCTCCAGAAACAAATCTCTTTTTCTTTTCAATTCTTCAAGAGAATGTGACCTAAAATATTTGACCTAATAATCCAAAAATCAATAGTCTTCCTTTCCTCTGAAGTCTTCACTAATGAAAGTTTCATCCAAATCCATACAGGCAGAAATTATCCTCTGGAATGTTATACAGGGATGTACTTTCTGGGATCTTATGTGCTTCAGATGGATAGATCACAGTATAAGGCCATAATAAAATTGTCCTAGATTCTCATCCCCACCTACCTGATTTTTTTCACCTGCATCAAAAAATTTTATTTTGATTTTGGGTAAATTTCTTTTAAAATGACAGCATTTTTCACAAAATTTGTTAAAAGTATATGCCTGCCTGCCCAAATTTTCGAGAAACAATGGATGAGAATCTAGGAATTACTTTATTATCGCCTTTTATGATGGGTTAAATTCTAACTCAAATAGTGGAATTCCACTTTATGCAGGAATAGTTATCAATACCCTAATGTCAACACACTTAATTATATCTTTTCAAAACTCTCTTTTTTTTCTCACGTTAGTGTACCCAATTTTATCCAATACAATGCCTCATTACTAGAAGATTCCATAAACCAACTAAACAGTCTTCCCCTGCCCTATTTTGCAATAAACAACCTACATTCCTCCCTA
Organism: Modiolus philippinarum; assembly: GCA_002080025.1. Classification (NCBI taxonomy): domain Eukaryota; kingdom Metazoa; phylum Mollusca; class Bivalvia; order Mytilida; family Modiolidae; genus Modiolus; species Modiolus philippinarum. The sequence continues at coordinate 91,075 of MJUU01044162.1, read as the reverse complement.
ATTTCATACCTGTTCCCATTCATCTTTATCGTCAAACGATCCTTCTTCTCTCATTCCTGAGATTTTGACGGGTCTTTTTTCAAACGAAGGAATTCTGTCCGATTTCGATACTTTATCATGGCCAGCATCTTCCTCTCTTTCCATCACAGGTTCAAAGGTCATGTTGCCTAAGGGCAGCGAGGACCTTTTAGCACCAGTCTTTTTGTGTGACAAAGCCACATTCTCGTAGATTTGTGAAATCACTTTTCTTGGACCACCAACAACTGAACCTCTTAGCAAACCTGAAAACAAAAATTCATAATTAAATGCTATTTCTATTACACATTATACAATTTTGGGTACCAGTCTTGAAACAGAAGTGTTTCTTTCTGTGTTACGACACAATTACACGACCATAGTGCGAACACTGAAAATCAGGTAGTTAAGATTTTAATGTCTTCCATAGTCATGATTATCAAAAAATTTAAATTATTTCAATCTTGTTTTCAGTGTCCTTTTTTATAAGAATCTTTCCTGAACTCTCCTTTGATTATATTAACTTTATTCAAATACTCATGACCCATTCAAGTTGTAGTATATTACACTGAACGTAAGACAACATAAAAGAATTATATAAATGTTTACAATATCAAAACAGTTATTTGTCTACCAGAATTTAGACAGTAGATGCCTGTACAGTTTGCAAAAACTCGATAATTAAAACATTCAGCATAAAATGAAAGTGCATGTTTGTTAAACCCATTTTCAAATAACTGATCAACTTCAAATTAAGTGAAATTAAAGACATAGATAAAAGAATATATTTTCAAATGTTCACCTATTTTGTACACCAATATTTATAGATGAAAAAATTTCAAAACTTCATTTCTCACGTTTTTTCCTTTCTTTTTTGTTTTGCCAGATTTTTCATTCCTTAAACATTACGATCTCATGCCATACAAATGTTGACACAGATTGCCTTCCATTAGACAAAATCTGCTGTAATAACTTATCCATAAAATTAAACAAAACTACAGGAAACGCAACATATATTTATATAAAAAAACTTTTTGTAATTTTCTCTCTCATTTGCATGCCGAGTTCCGTGTCTCCCTCCAACGCAGACGTTCTCTGGCGATATCAAAAAGCCAATAAATCCATTAAAGCAAAAAAAAATTCTGTTTTTCTTCGTTAACATTTTTAAGCTGATGTAAAGCATATTTCCGTGTGTATTATCTGTTGATGCACAAATAATGAACTTCTTTAGTCTATGTATTTTCTGTCTGCAATACACATTAATATAATATGATATCTAACTAATGTGTATTGGAAACTGATTGAAGTCTGATTTTGTTACGATCATCAAGTGGTCTGCACTGTACCATTAATGTAATTTACACTGCTTATTTATACTTGTCAATTTCACTTGTGTCAATCGATTTGTCTTCATGTCTTTTAAGCCCAATTAATGTTTCAGTTTCTCAGGACAGTAGAACTATGATGGCTCGAACTCCAATACATGTAGCTCCAACATCGTGGATGTCTCAATCCCATTTTCTGGTCCCTTTTTTCAAGTTTGAACATAGTTCCACCTCGATACCTCCAACACCACTCTAGCTCGAATAGTTTTCATTGGTCATTTGAGTTTTCGAGCTATCGAAGTTCAATTGTATATGATTTTTCACAATGTTGGGTTTTTGAATCTCCTAGCTGAAAGTGCTGATTTTGATAGAAGCAAGCAAGCAAGTTGTTTATGAAAAACTCTATAAGCTCCCAGCAGCAGCTCCTTTACTTCAAGGACAAGTTCTGACCTCTGTAATCTGTAGCCTTGACCTCTGTTTTTATTTTTGTGCATATTTATGTTCCCCTTGACAAGACCTATACACTTGCTAAGTTTGAAAAGTCCTTCAAAAGTTCTAGTAGCAAAGGTCAAAGTTTGGGATGCACAGACAGACAGACAAATGGAACAAAAACAATATTCAGGTTTCAAAGGACATAACTCAAGAAACATAATCCAAATCTGAACCAACAAAGCTGGAATCCCATAATACATCATTGGGGTTTTAAAAATTGTTTATTTCTATAAAAAAAATAATTCAAAAGTAATCTATAGTTACAAAAAATTAATCTTTGACATTATTTGTGGTACCTTGTCATTGAATGCGAGTTTGTTCCAAAGTGAGTTTGTTTCTGATTTTCATTTTGGTTATAGTATTCACCTACATTTACTCCATTCTATTAGCTTGTAAATTTCAAATTAAAAACTGGCAATTTCTTTATCAAAGACATCTTTTCCATTAAATAAGTAAATTAAAGAAACCAGAAAAGATCTCCACATTTTTCGGCAATTGACACAATCTCTCTTAAGTTTTGCTGTTTTCTTTTCTCAAAGAAAGTGAAAAAATTCTTTTTTGTATGTTTTTTGATAACATCTCCTTTAAAATGAAATTTATCACTTTAATCATACAAAAAATCTTCACTTTATCTGATTCTGTCGATAATGCCAAGTACATCTGTCTTCAACCAATCATTTATTTCAATTTCAGGTCTTTTGAAGCTCATACTCTGTTTTAAAAGTTCAGCAATTTATCATTTTTTCAAGCGAACATGGAATTTCAGAAAATGTTTCCATCTTTTGATAAAATATTTGACTAATTTTCATAAATGTTGGAATAATTAATTTCATATTTTGCAGGTAGAAATTACCTCATTCAAGACTAATGATTTCCCTGAAAAAAATGAACATAAAATTCTAATGTTCAAATATTACAAAAATATAGTTACGATGTATGAGAGCCAAAAAAGTCACTCAATTAGCCTCTTGTTCATTGTTGAACAATCTTAAACAAATATCTTTGGAAATATGTCAATTTCTTCTAATAGAACTGATTTCACGCCAATCTTCCTGTCACTGAATGAAAGTTACATCATAGATGGCATAAGGTGCAATAAATGCACATGATATATTCATTTCAAAGCAATAAATCTGCATTTTTTATATTTTGAGAATTTTCTTACCATTTTAGTTTTACATATAGCAACAAAACATTTTTTTTCCATGTTGCAACAAAGAATACAAATAGTAATGCGGTACATGTACCTGCAAATGCAAA
>MJUU01044162.1:64599-86157 GCA_002080025.1 Modiolus philippinarum | reverse complement strand
CAGAAAGACCTAATTTTCTTGGAGGCTGTGAGTTAGCCAAAGATGCACCTGCATGCAAAGTTTGATGAACCTACACTGCATAGTTACTAAGATATATACCCAAATGCGGACGAGGACACAGATGCGGACACCGGGGGTACTCCAAATACCCCCTCAACTTCGTTGAGGCGAAATAATATTAGCATCAAAATACTGAATGAAGTAGTTAAAGGTCATGACAGTTGAAGTATACAGAATCTAATTTGAATGTAGATATGTGTCCCTAATTCCTGATGACAGTAATTGCTCTATTTCTGATGAGTATTTGTAATTGTTTTGCCAGAATAATGTCCTACATTTAGAATGACACTAATAGAATGTATTTATAATTGTTGTATTATCAAGATACCTATCTACTGCACATTATTTACTTGACTACCCTTATGAAATAGCAGCATATGCTGCTGTTGCAGCACCTCCTGTCAATATTGCTATTATAATGAAAAACTAACTTTCCAATTCTACCATTTTCTCAACCCAAACTCTTTACCCAATCCTAATCCCTTGCACACCCATCATTCTATCATGCTTTGGCAATTTTCCAACAGTTCCTTTTTAACCCCAACACAGAGAACCCATAATCTTGACTACATGTTCCATACAACAATGGTAACTACAAGGTAGAGGCAGAAATCTTGGCTTAAGGAGAGTCTGATAAATTATAACTTTATTGAAAACTATTTAACCCATTAGGGTTATAGCAAAGACATTTAAACAATGATAACAAATATGAACAAATAAAAGAAAAAAAGAAAAAGCAAGACAGTATTATTCTGATACTAAAACAGTATGAGGGTCATCTCTTTTTCACTTCCTACCTTTAGATTCAGCTACCATCTAAAATATCTATCCCACATGAATCTAATCAAAGTGGAAAATAAACAAAAAGAAGATGTCATACTTATTTATCTTTTGTATCAACCTTAATAAACATTGATGAGTGTTTACATATGTAGGTATCATAACAAATGTTAGATTTCATATCAATTTCTAATTCATCAATTTCTCTCTGGCTTCTGCCAATTAAAACCATGACCTAGGTTATCTGTAGTATAAGTTTGAGGTAAATTAGCTTTGTTTGAGGGCAGAAATACAGAATTTAGAATTGTTAAAGTACATTCATCCAGGATCAGCCATTTTATTAAGGGGGTTTATCCAGGATTTGCAGTGTCATTATTGATGGAACTTGGAGCCAAAAGAATTCAGAATTGAAATGATTCCCTCAATTCCACCACCACTGGTCAATTTACAAAGGAGCATGGGGTCTCCCTCAGTGGCAGATCCCGACTTTCTGCTAAGGGGGGCCCAACCCATAATTTTTCAGTAAGAGGGAGCCAGGAACCAAATTTTTTTAAAAGCCTAGCCCCTTTGGGTCCGCCACTGTCCCTTTAGTTTCCAAAACCTGTAAATGAAAATTTCATGAAAGCCTAAATTATGCCCTAACTTTTATGTTACCTGTGAGAACCTATTACATTATTCTCAAACAAACAGACACCCTCAATGTTCACTCTGTGAAAATGACCAATCAATGAATACTGGAAGTTTGAGATTCTGCTAACATGCAAACTATCTCATTTTAATTCAAAATAGTCACCCACCAAATGATATAAACAGAAAGATATGATTTAATTGATTATTTCCCTTCATATATTGCTGCAATTTCTATATATTTACATACAAATAACTTAAAAAGGAAAAGTTAGAATGCTAAATTTCACCATACTAGTACAGACCTGTCAAGTCTCACGCAATCTGCATGAGACTCAGGTAAATACCTTTGATCTTTGACAGTATTGACAATCTCACGTAACACCACTTTCAAAATTTGACAGGTCTGCTACTAGTTAACATATGACAAAATTGAAATACAGGATTTTTCTCAGAAAATGAAGTGACAGGTAACTGAAGTTATACTTACTAAAAACTGAAAATTTCTTGTCAAATTTTTCAATTATCCTGGACAAACTACTCATTGACCTCAATTTCTTGTCCTAAATATCCCACAAAAATGACACATTTATCTTGTCCTAATTGATACCATATTTTGATGGACTTGTAATTAAATTTGCTTACCTGTTAACAAGATAATTTGACAGGTGATTTCACCTGCCAATCAATGTAAACAAATCCTGTCCGAAAGTTTGACCAATATGTATAATACTAACACCTTTAGGATATATATAAAACATGTATCAAAGGCTATTAACACATAGTTAACATATAGAGGAGTATGGACATGAATAAGAATGGTGGACAAAACAATAAAAACGTAAACAGTTTATTTCAACTGATCATAAAACTTGTCAGAATGATATGAAATTTACATACAGTTAAACAAGAATTAACCAAACTCAATATAAAGACCGGTTTCTGCACTGGATCTTGTACAAATCCGAAAGCAGTGGTTTCAGGAAATACCAAAACTTATGAATCTTGTTGAAACTCAAACTCAATTTCGAACTCACAATAACATACAAAATACCAATTCAATATCACTTGCAATCTTGAAAAAAAAACACTTATTACAAAAAATTTGAAAATCTACGGGCTATAACTTCTACTTAAGTCAAGAAATCATTCATGGCTTAATTTTTTTTTGCAGAAACCTGTCTAATGTGGAATGAAGAGTTAAGCATTTTAACACTTTACCCATAATTTTCCTGTAATGTATGTGATGGGTGCTGTTAACAGAGCAGGACATGCTTACCCTTCCGGAGCACCTGATGTCACTCTCAGTTTCACTGGAGTTCACACTGTGAGTGCCTTTTTTTTGAAGGTTGTGATTTCTATTTCTGTGCTTTGTATCTAACGTCATTGTTTTCTGTGTCTAACGTCACTGTTTTCTGTGTTCTTGTTTTGGCCATATTTTTGGACATCGATTTTTGTAAATTTCACTCCTTTGTTCCTTCAGTATTCTACTGCCGTTGCTTCTTAACTTTACACTCAAATATTTTTTTCTTTGGGGGAGGGGGCATATAACATTTTACCCATTATTTTCCTGTAATGAATGATTAATATTGTATGTTGCTTTTACCAAGGGGTGGGGGGGCTTGTATAATGATTAATTTACATATATGTTTATTAATGCTATTTTTTACCCTTGCTGGTTGACAGCATACATATACAAATCACAAACAATTATAAACAATGAAACATATATACATTTGAGGTGTATGCTCTTCTTTATATTTACAGTAATGGAGTTTTTGTTTGGGAGATAACTTCCTATTTTGGTCCTAATATACTATAATAGTTAAATAATCTTTTTTGCCCCTTCTATGGTCCTACTGATGTCTCTTGCATTAATCTTGAACTTGCTCTGTGATTGTTTAAGTGTTTGTTGCGTAGCTTTACATGTACTTCATGTCTATGTCGGGTTTTATGACAGTTTTTGCAAGACATCTCTGTCCGGTTTTAACTTATTAATAATTGCTATTTTTAACCTGGATATGGGATGTTGTCTCCTTGACATTTACCCCATTTCTTTTCTTTTTAATATTTAGAACAATAAAAATTATGCATCTATTTTGAGTCCACTCTCCTCAGTGCTAGTGACTTTTGAATGAAAGGGGCAGCAAGGTGCATAAGACAATCAGATGACAAAATATTTTCCAAAAATCTCCTTGTATTTTTTTCCATCAATTGTGGATTCATATTTTTTATTTTGATAAAAAAATCTTTTCTTAATGGTTCATTCTTTTGACAATGGAAAAAGAAATGCTCCTCATCTTCAAATTTTTGTTACATTGTTTACAAAAGCGCTGTTCTCTGTTTATTTTATTATATCTACCTCTTTCTATTTCTAAAATATGGTCACTTATTCTCATTTTAACAATTAATTTTCTGTTTTCAAAATTTGAATTTTCAATATAAAGTTCTAAAATGTAGTTTTTCTTAAAGTTGCTGTAAAGATAGAACTTATTGTTATTAATATTGTATGTTGCTTTTACCAAAGAGGAAGGTAACTGATACCCATCTATATGATTTAAGTTTTCAGTAAAGACATTATATATAAATAAAATTTGAGTAAAGCCACATTATTTATGAATTAAAAGCCTGAAGTTGTGGTTTTATATCCAATAAATGACACTTCCTTCCCCTCAGATTAGTATTAATGTCTGACTTCAAAGTTATCAAACTTTTTACATAACAATAAATGTTACAACTCAAATTATGAACAATTGATTTATGAAGTGTTTTTTAAGACAACTAAAAAATGCAAAATTTCGCTCTTTTTATAAAGTTTGCGTTAAGAAACTACATTTGGCACATCAATCATCTTTGGTCAGTGGATGTGTCTTGGAGAGTGATGCTGCTTCAGATGATAATTGGGTCACTCTGACCTATATTTTACGCTTCAATGACCCACTCTTTTTATGTGGGAATGCTGTAAAATTTGTGGCCAATTCTTCTGTTTCTATTCAAAATACAGAATCTGTCTAATCTGACACTCGAGTATTCCGACATCCTCTCATATCCAACATTAGTCCCAAAGACAGCTTTTCATGCTTTTCCGACATCCTATATAATCTGACACATTTTTTAAGGACACATGGTGTGTCGAATCTGATAGGTTCCACTGTATTCTTGGTACATGTACTTGTTTTGTCATGGTTCTGTTTGTATAATATGCATAAAATGCACAAATGAAATTCAACTAGTATATTAGTTTGGTTTGAATTGGACTATTAGTTTCAGAGAAGAAGATCTTTGTATGTGTTTTCAAATGAGTCCAATGTCAAACTATGTTTCCTACTGGTAGCCATCTTGGATGTGGTGTAGACCTCCTGTATACCATTTTAAAAGGGATTCATCCAAGGAAAAATGTACATGTGATCAAGTTTGGTTCCAATTGCCACAGTGGTTCTTTGAATGGAAATATTAAGTTTTAATGGACAGACAATCAGGACACCAGGCTTACCTTGTAGCTATAGCCAGGTGAGCTAAAAACCATCATAAAGGCATTCTAGAGTCATAAGGGTATCGATTAAGTTGATAAGAAAGAAATAAAGGGCTAAGCCGAGCGCAGCATGATACAACCGCAGCATGTCGAATACTGAAATTTGAACATGAGTGCAATTCAAATGAATGAAGACACAGTAAAGAGCTTGATACAGTATTTAAATGGACACAATAAAGACCTTGAATCAGTTGCAATTTTGGCCCCTTTGACCCCTTGTAGCTCGAAAACGGTAAGAGCAAGCAAAATCCGCTGCCATACTGCTGAAAGCTTACATCAAGAGGAATCCAAAGAAAAAACATCCTATTGAAATCCGATGAAAAATAAAAGATTTCACATATTTCGAAAATTTGCAATTTTGGCCCCTTTGACCCCTTGTAGCTCGGAAACAGTAAGAGCTACGCAAAATCTGTTGACATACTACTGAAAGCTTATATCAAGAGGAATTCAAAGAAAAAAATCCCATCGAAATCCGATGAAAAATAAAAAGTTTCAGGTAATCAGCAAATTTGCAATTTTGGCCCCTTTGACCCCTTGTAGCTCGGAAACGGTAAGAGCTACGCAAAATCTGTTGACTTACTACTGAAATCTTATATCAAGAGGAATTCAAAGAAAAAAATCCCATTGAAATCTGATGAAAAATAAAAATTTCAGGTAATCAGCAAATTTGCAATTTTGGCCCCGTTCGGCCCTCATAGCTCGGAAAGGAAACAAGTTACCAAAAATATAAAAGTTGAGCGCCACATTAATTTTTCATAAGGAATCTAATGAAAAAACTGCATCAAAATCGGACAAGAAATGAAAAAAATAGATTTTTGAGATTTCCCCCATTTGGGACCCATTTATCTCATTAACGGTACATGTGACATGAAATCCGTTGGCATTCTTCCAGTTCCAAATTTCCTAAGGATCACACTGAAAGAAACCCCATCAAAATCCGATAAATAATGAATATTCTACAGCACAATATATGAAAACACCTAATTTGGCCCTTTTTGGCCACAATACCCAAAACCAATCCCAACCTTCCTTTTGTGACAAGCAACATTATGTTAAAATTTCATAAGGATTGATCAACTAGAACTGAAGTTATTGCACGGAAACGAAGAGTCTACAGACGCCGCCGACGACACCGATGCCGACGACGACGCCGCCAGTATCATACCAATATACGACCTCAAAAATTTTTTTGCGGTCTTATAAAAATGGTATATATATAAACATGGCTACCATAGAAAGGTCAGATGGTACATGTCTATTTCAATGTTTACAATCTTTACTACTGTTTCCTATCCTAAATTTAGAAACATGATGAATGGCAAATCCTTGTGGCAAATTCTTAACATGTATATGGGGTCACTTTCTAATTAGCAAAACAATCACGCCAGGGTGAAAAGATTTACATATTCATCATTTTCATTTTTAAATCCCCTATTCAGGCTGTTCCGTAACAAGTTTGTTGAGGGTTTCAAGGCTGAACATCAAGCATCGGAACCACATGTCCCAAACCTTGCATGTATAAAAATTATTACTGCAATAAACTTATTTTCAGCATAGACTTAAGATTTTTATGATTATTTGTCTTATATAATATTTTTAATCTAATAAAAATATATTATCGATATTGTTTTTGGAATAAATAATTAAACTTTTCAATACAACATTTTTACCTTTTACAAAAGAAAATCAGAAAAATCCAATCTAACGAAATACTTTCTGTTCCTGTGTGCTAGAGAACGGGAAGGAAGTGTCATAGCAACTCGTTACTTTCCTGTATTAATCAATTTCCCTCCAAACTTTTGATTCAATTTTTTTTTTCTATGTGTACCTTCAGTCGACACAGTTAAATAAAAAATTTCTCTTCCTGTTGCTGTCGGAAACTGCTCATCCTAATATCAACCACAATATTTGTGTTTTTTGAAGGCTAGTTTTCATGTTTTATGGCCAACCACATTTTTTAAACCTAATTTAATGATTTTCTAACAACTGAATAAATATAAACACTGAGCCAAAAGAGATGTATTATAGCTCTTTGCAAATTCTTCAGATATTGGAAATCAAAGAAGTTATTAATTGATAAAATTTAATCTTCATCTTGATTGGATTGCAGACTTGCACACCTTTTGATCCATATTCTTACCTGGGTTTATTTAGTACAAACTTCTCTCCGTTTGATATAAACTTCCTACCAATTCAAAACGTGCTTCAGTTTTTCATTTTCCCGGCCACAAATTTATGCGAAAAAATATCAAATCCAACAAAGATCAATGAGTTTTCGAGCCACAAGTTTATTCGAAAAATTAGGATTACCGGTAAATCCACCATCAAAAATCACAAACTTTCACTTTAAATTAAAATTTATTTCACAGTTTGAATCAAATTATTTCCAATACACAAAATATTAGAAATATACAAGCATTTGATTGAAACGAATGATTATTGATATGCCCGATTATCACCATTAATTGCAATGTTTTTCTGCAGGCTACTGGCACATGTTGAAAAACTATTATTCCCAATGAAAGGAAAGGCTTTTAAAATCAACTAATAATCCCGACTTGTATTGATGAAATGACAAAAAAAATTAAATCCATCAAAATTAATAATCGCCTCACATTTTATTAAAAATCAATTTATCCCGACTGTATAACTAGTATTATGTTCCTCCATTCAGGGAATTCAGAGAGATGGAAAATTGTTACAATTGTCCAGTGAAGGAGACATTATCAAATTAAACATATGACTGTGACCTTGGAGGAAATGAAGACTCCTTTAAACAAAGTTAGATCAAAATGACATTGGCACACAGAAGCCTGTGCCACCTGAAGTCGAATTAAATAGTACATAATCATACTAATGTGTTTGATTCTCATGAGCCATTTCTATTCATTTTGGTTGCAAATTTCTTAAGCTACATGATCATCTTTTTTAAGCACTTTCTTTATTCCTTTCATTTTATTTATTTATTTTTTTTCAAATTTTTTTTATTTTATTTTATTTTTTTTTTTTNNGGGGGGGGGGGGGGGAGAAGGTTCTTTAATCACCTATTAGACGAAAAAGCATAACAAAACAAAGGCTTCATTTCATCTTAATATCAAGTTATAAGTTTACTTGTAATTTTATAATTTTCATGGAATAAATAGGTCACATTTACCATATTTTAGAGTATTCAAACTAATTTCTAAATATTTTCCTCAGAACATGTTAACCAACCAATATTCAACATTAAATAAGACTGTACACTCAGACAACCACATGGGTAGTGATGGTACGACAGAATTCTGCAAATTTTTGTTGATTGGGTGCCATGCTTGGATCAGAATAGGATTACCTTCTAAAACATCTGAAGATACCTCTCATTTTTTGTGAGGGTGAATTCGTTCTTGTTCATTTAGTTTTGTAGCTAGATGCAACTATAGTGTATGAATCCTCATGTGGATTTGATTCAAATTATTTGCTGCGTCTTGACCATCTTGATTTAATCACAAACTCTTAAAATCACCTAAAATCATTAAAAGAGTAAAACCAACCCCAAATTCCAGGCCATATATTAGTCCATGCTTTAACGTGTTAAACCCAACCCCCTACTGTCAGACTATATTTTAGAGTAAACCTTTCTGTCAACATCATTTTGTCAATGTAAAAGTCAATACCACTCAAGTATCAGAATCCTTTCTACAACTTGACAGAGAAAGAGATAAGGCTGTATCAACAGACTGATAATGAGAGGAATATCAGGACAAAGCTCTCATTATCTTCCAGTGATGAAGTGTGAAACCTTATAATCACCTAACTTTTAGTGCTACTTTCACACTTAATAACTACTGTTTGTTGCAGAAAAATATGATTGATCTGGAACTGCATTTTAACATGACAATGACCTTGATAGATATCATCATAAGACAAAATTAATAAATGTCTTGAGTAAAAACAGACAGACTCACTACAGGCGCGGATCCAGGCAATTTGAAAAGGGGGGTTCCATTTTGAAGTAATAAAAGATTTCGGTGAAGAAGTAAGGTGCACGAAATTTTTTTGCAGTATTTCTTAGTAAAACATCAGAATTTTCATTAAAAAATACATGATTGTCCAAAAAAAGGGATTCCAACCCAGGAACCCCTTTGGATCCACCAATGCACTAGATACTTACAAAAATTGACAGAATTCAATTAAGACCTTGTTCAGGTTTGAATTTCTGGAAAATTTGCACATATAACAAGATGTGTTTGAGAAAAAGTCTACATATGACCCCAGCAGCTCTTTTATTAATGTAATGGCAGTTTTCATTTTGACCTCTGTAGCCTTGACCTTTGACATAGCCTAATTCTTTTTTTTTTAATGTTCCTCTTGACTAGACCTTCATACTTGCCAAGTATGAAAAGCCGAAATTAATTGAAAATGTGCAATGATTACAACCAATCTTATCAACCGGTACACCCTTGTATGTTCACCTATACAGCAAGGCCAAATTTTAATTTTTTCTTGGGGATTGAATACATAGATATGTACAGGTAAACTCTACATTTAGCCAATATGGACTGTTGGGAACTTTAATTTGGTCCATCTGAATTTATCACTCGAAAATATCAAAGATCTTGGAAAATCATTATACAATCGAATTTCAATAAAAGAGATTGAGATAGAGGGGTGTTCGAGTTATCGAAGCTGAACGTAAACAAAGTAACAACAAAAACGGTTCCAGGCATCCGTAGTGTTCGAATTATTGCAGTTCTGGCCATCAAAGCTGAACTGTTCTTTCTTTGTGACAACTATAAAAAGTTTTGCACTTCAAAATTACACATTAAACAGTAAAAGGAAATGTGATATTCCACAGCTTAATTCAACGCTTTGATAAACCTGAATAAAAGCAAAATTTAAAGAAATGTCTTTTATCTAAATTTGCATCGTTACTAGCCAAGGGTTACGATCCCCTCTTAACCCTTGATGCTATATTTGCAGATTTTCTCATTACACAGTTCCATTCATACTAATGACTGGATGCAATATGACCTATTTCACCCATTTTCACAAATCAAACAAACATTATGTTAAAATTGTCGGAAATAGTATTCTAAATTGCTTCCTTTTTTCTCATGGTGTCAAAATGTGTATTGCATCAAACCTAATACACATAGATAAGTTAAATGAGGTGTGACATGTACTAAATCTCTTACCTTTACATATGTATGGTTGTTTGAAAATTGTCCAATAACACCAGATGTTCAAATTATCATCCAATTAGAAAATTGATTTCCAAATTATCCCGAACCCATTCAAAATGTTTTCTTCAGAGAGTTTGGGACAATCAAATTATCCTCTTAAAGGAAAGTTGTTTTTAAGTACTAATTAAATTTTAAGTTCTGTTTACAAGTGCAATTTAAAAACTGTTAAAAAATAATCAATATTTATAAGTAGGTATTATCCATGTATAAAAATATCTAGATGGTTAAATTTCACAACAAAACTTTAAAATGTCCATTTCTGTGAATGAAGATTTTCACTTCCTTTTCCAATCAAATCACATTTCATGTAAATTTCATCTCTATAATTTTACAACTTCCTACAGAATCCCATTCATGCTCATTTCGCATCTAAATAAACATCACACAATGGGTACCCCACAATAATCCGTTCCTTTTTTTTTTGCTGATTTCGTAATTAAACAGACTTTTTTGTTAATAAATCCTGACAAACAATATCAAAATATTAACAGAATCTACGAACATGACGAAGCTGAACCACTCTATAGTAAATATTTATATCTCTTCGTTCTTCCCCCAGATGTTTAGCTGGGATAGATAACAATATATTGGATCTTTATCTTCATCAATAAAACAAATTATTATATTAGTCAATAATCCAGGTGTGCCAAGCTTTCAGGTATTTTTTACGAAATCGTTTATCCTTTTATTAAATTAAATCCATCAACTGCATCTGCTGATCAAAATTATTAGTCACTTCATTCGATTCAAATGCAATATCATTCATTAAAACAAGCTCAGATCAATTTTGCATTTAGCTTTTCAAATATTCCGTCTTTTTGAAGAATTTTCTCAATGTAATTCCAATATGATATAAATCTTTTTTTAAAACTCCTACTTTTTCAAGGGTCCTTCAATTAAATATATTTGTTCAAATGCAATGAAATATCTATAAAATCAATTAGTACCGACATCGCTGATGAAAATAAATGAGCAACAAAAATATTTTTCTCGAACAACTGCTTCTTTGGTACCTCTTTGAACAATTAACATTGTAACACATAAAACTTGGGTACCTGTCTGCTAAAATCTACCGGCACTTACAAACTACATCAATTTCATTTGTAAATCCCTGAATAAAACATTCATCCCGACAGTAAACATCACACTAATAGGTAGTGAAAATACTGAGATTTCAGTATCAATCTAGATGCCAGGTAAAAGTTGAAAGGTCATGATATGGGTCATGATGTAGATTTCACACATGATGTCAACCAAAACCTTGTTAAATGTTGGCTAATTAAGATAAATTTTATCTTTGAAACTGATTTAATGGTGATATGGCTAGGCCTTCATAAGAGTTTATCACATATTCTTATCTTTTTAATTTGACTGTAGATGTAACATGCACAGTTGTACACCCTAGGTGTTCTGTAAGCAAATTATCATAGTTAAAACTCTTATACAGAATAGCATGTGAAATTCGGCAAGTTCTGCCAAGCTGATTTTTTTCTTCAAGTAAATTGAAAATGGAATTGAATGCACATTTGTCCACTTCTTGAAATGTTAAATTTGAATTTGAGTTCATAACATATCTAGTTGATAAAGTGGCGTGCATTCCAAGTTGACCATTTTTAATCCATGCTGTGCATTCAGAGTGAAACAGCAACTTTTTTCCTAACAGTGGCGGATCTAGGAGGGGCCATCGGGCCAGGGTTGCCTGGGACCCCCTTAGGTGGGAAAATATTTAAATTCCTAGGGTTTTTTGAGAATATTTGGTACCAGGCCCCCTCTATTGAAAAAATTATGGGTCAAGCCCCCTCTTAGCAAAAAGTTTGATCTGCCACTGCCTTAGTTCGGAATATCATCTTACATTCATTCTTATCTCCTCCCCCACCCCAGCACGAACACAATGAGACATTTTGGTGTTTGTAGCAGTTCAAATGCTTACAAAATAAATCTAAATCCTACGATCAGCAAAATTTCATCAAACTATATATTAAAATGAATTATTTTCAAAGATTTAAGATATATTTAAAATACAACAAAGGTTATATATATACAACCTTAATAGGCTTCTTATCCAAAGAATACATCAAAACAAATTACTTATATAATTATTATATACAAACTTACCCCTGTCAAAAATAAAATAAGAAGATTTATAAGAATGGAGCGTGTCCTTGGTGTAAACTAATTTGTCTTATGTTGACTTTCTTTCAAACAAATCTATTTAAAACCCATTCAATTTCAGAAGTTAAAAGGAGAAAATAATCGTTTTCAAATAGATATTCACAACTTCAAATTGGCTTAAGGGGATCTAAAGTAGAGGTCAGAGGTCATACAATTTCTTGTCAGAGTGACATGATCAATCATTGGGTAGAAAAAAAGGAAGTGTGTCTGACTGGGAAATAAACATGTAGTTTTCAATGTCACTTCAATGTGCTTCATATACATGTGCATATGCAAAGAAAAAATACAAATTTTCAAAATACAAGTCTTTTATTGAGAGCAAAAAAAAATTTGGGAAGTTTTTTTTTTATAGGAAATCTAAATAAAACATGTAATTAAATTATCATTTGCAGGGTAAAAGTGCAGTGCAGACCAGGAGAGGTGCCTATCCATGAAATTTAAGTTCTTAAAATAACACACAGATGCAATTTTTGCATGTTAACTGTTCTAACTTCGCAATTCAAGCAAATAACCATAACACTCTGCCAGTTAATTCTTGACATGAAGTTAGAAATAGTTTACTTCTAAATGTGACAAAATATTATCATTACTTAAAATGAGCCCTATGGTTTTATGCCACATAACATACCCTGCTCTGCTATCAATTATGGGAAAATTGCAAATAGAAAACGATGTAAATTAGTGATGAACTTGAAAAGGGGGGACAAAAATGCTACTCACCTTACCAAAGCTTCAGACCAAATATCGAATCATTACTATTTCTTCAAAGTAAGAGATTCTTGAAAGAATAAGGCTAATTCATGTGAACAAGTACTTTAAGAGGGGTTGCACTTTTGAGGTTATCTGTGCAGACGGAATAAATGAAAAAATCAACTTATCTCCCCTTCCTGGTTTTGGACAATAATTACAGTTGTACTTCAATGGCTGGAACTTCAATAACTTAAACACCATGGATATTTCAAACCCTTTTTCAGGACCCTTAAAAAATGTTTAAAATTACATAGAGTTCAACCTAGATAGCTCACACACCCCTCTACACACTGCTAGTGCTTTAGTTTTGTGGTGTTTTTTTTTCATTTTTTTTGTTTGTTATGTCTTTGTCATACTGTCTCAATTAGTGTTGATGAATTGCTGGTATTCGTTTGCCGATGTACTCTACTTCAAACTTCTTTCATCAGTCCCTTGAGTATTCAAGCCATAGAAGTTTGACTTCTTATTTCTTCATACACATTTCCATGTAGCCATATAGTGCCCTTCCTTTGTGTAATTAACAATTAAAAGGACATGGAGTAAATGTACATGAGACAAAGTCTCTACAAATAAATGATTAAATAAAGTTTCATAAAAATCCTTCATTGGTTCAAGAGGAGTTGTGCTTTACAAGAAGTGTGGGCAGACGGTCAGAGTGATTCCTATACACCCCTATAAACTCCATTTGCAGGAGGTATAAAAAAAAACAAAACAAAAGTAACTGGCAAACAGGAAGTAGATGTCTGAACTTGAAAAGGGGAGAAATGGTACATCTCATGTAAGCTTCAAAAGTTTATGCCTTTGTTCATCTATATGCATACATTCTGCCAACATTTCTATTTTCAACCAAGGTGCCTATTTGTGTTTTGTGTGTGTGTACTAGTGATTTTTTTTTAAAGAAAAGGCTGCGGCCATTATGGGTAGGCAGAAAAAATTGACACAATCATCCATTTTAGTTTTTTTCTAATGAAAACCTTTGAACTGTACCAAGCTCCTGCTGACCAATCAATTATTCATAAATTAAAGCAATTACTTTCTTAGACTAACTGTAAGTAGACAGGAGTTATCTCCCCTCATAACACTGCTTACATAGCAAAATGCTTTTAAAATCAATAGAAATGAAATTTGCCCAATTCCCAGAAAATTTAACCAACCCCTGACGGGTGTGATAAAAATATTTCTCGTCTCTAGTGAGAGAAATCACGAGAAATTTCCCGCCAAATCTATTCTGAACATAATCCTCGGTGTTTTACATTATTTCATTAGAGAAACATTTTCTACAACTTAAAACATGTTAATTATGAAATTTCTCCCATCTTGTTAAATAATTTTTCAAATGTTTAAAAACTCGGCAAGCCTCTTTTTCGAACATTTACAAAATTTATTAAACTCGATGTGAGAAATTTCATAATCAACTTAGTTCTTGTTGTAGAAACTATATATACATCTCCTTGTATTAGACACATACATGAAAGTCTATATCATCACAGTAACAACAACAATCTTAAAAAAAATTACAATTCTAATCAAAAACTAGCTTCTTATCCCTATCGCTTTGGTTCTCATTCTGATTGGGTTTTCATATCGGTAAGAAACTTCTCACTCTGTGAATTTCTCTGGTGAATTATTTAATAGATAACTGGTGTTTTATTCTTAAAAGTCAATTACAGATTTGAAAGAATAGATCTCTTATAATTCTCAATAATTCTCAGACAAGAATAATTTATCCACAAAACATGATTACTGACTGTTCTGTTGTGGACAAAAAAGTAGATATTTCTAGATTTTTCATCTGGTTGATGGTAAATCAACCAACTTTCGATTATGTAATTAATTTTCAACCTAAAATTTTATACTTATAAAATCTTATGAAGAATTCATACTACTGTATAAGTGGTTATTTTTGCGGCACGCAAATTTCACGAATTCTTTCAAAATTGCTGTACTTTATATTGCGGGAATCAAATTTTCGCGATTGCTTATCATTTACTGTATAAAATCTCATATACATTATATTTCGTGGTATGCATTTTCGCGACTTCCGAATGGTCATGAATAAAGTGAAAATTAAGTCTTTGCGAAAATAACCACTTATACCATATTTATTTTAAAAATATGAACTGTGAGAATCTGATTTATTATACTCGAACCCTTTCCATGATTTTATTAAGTTGATCATAGCGAAATGAGAGGAAAGACGTAGAATTTCTTGCACAATATCCCTATTTTTTATTTTGACCCAATGAAAGCACCTTGTAATGTCAGGTGTGTTATCAGTCTTCACGAAATGCGTCGGTCCGACGGACAAAACCTACATTTTGGTAGAAAGACCGGTAAAAATTTGTTAAGTGTTGGTCCGAATGTCCAACATTGCTCTTGGGCTTAGCCACTCGAAACGATGTTTCAGGCTGCAAAAATGACAATCATCTGGTAGATTTGCGACTTTATTTTGTTACCGCTAACATATCCTGTCAAGAATCTATCGTCAAATTGATGAAATTGTGGTAAAAATGACTACCACTCATATGAAAAAACATTCCAAACAGGAAGTGATAAGTATTAATAAACCGATATCGGAAAAACATGAGGATTTTCCGGAAATCTCTGATAATACGTAATGTGTGGAAACTTTCGGTCGGTCAAATATGCCATAAAGGACAGCCGGACCGAATGTCCACCAAATTTCAAAATGTATTTCGAGAAGACTATGTTATGACATTTAGTCATGGTTCATGGTTACCATTGTTGTATCACAAATATCAACACTTCTGATTGGTCAATTACCCATGGAAGATGAGGTTGAGTGTATTGATCTTACATGGGTCATCTTCCACTGTTAACAAACATTTACAGAGGAAACTGATTCTCCAATGAATCTCCTAAAGAAAATCGATATCCTGTATGTTCTAAATTATCTGTTTAAGTTGTCTATTCCATTCACCATAATAAAATCAAATGTACAAAGGAAAAGAAAAATGGTGAGTTAAAACTGATAATGGATGGTCCAGTCCAAAAATCTCGATAGTTGACCTGTTAACCTGGCCCAATCACAAAAGGTTACAATGGTAGATCCAGAGGTCTCAAAAAAGAGTTTCAGAAAAAAAAAGGTTCTACACTTTTAAGCCATTTCTGCCCTTTTTTGGCAATAACTCTACGAGAAATTGACAAAAATGCCCCCCCCCCAACACACAAATAAAGGGCTACGCCGAGCGCAGCATGATAGGACCACAGCATGTCGACCACTGAAATTTGAACAAGTGTTAACTAAAATTAATATGGACACAGTAATTTGCTGGACACAATAAGAAAAATCTGTTTCACATATTTTGAAATATTGCAATTTGGCCCCTTTGACCCTTTATAGCTTGGAAACCGTAAGAGCTACGCAAAATCTATTGGCATAGTAGTGAAAGCTTACACAATGAGAATAATCCAAAGAAAAAAAATTGATGAAAAATGGAATATTTCACATATTTCTAATAATTGCAATTTGGCCTCTTTGACCCCTTATATCTTTGAAACGTTGAGAGCTACGACAAATCTGTTGACATACTACTGAAAGCTTACAATGAGAGGAATCCAACGTAAAAAATTCCATTAAAATCTGATGAAAAATAAAAATTTTAGGTTATCCCCATGTTTGCAATTTTGGCCACGTTGGGCCCCTCATAGTTTGGAAAGGAAACAGGTTATCAAAAATCTGATGGTGCAGCACTAGTTAATTTTTCATAAGGAATCCATTGCAAAAAACTGCATCAAAATCGGACTTAAAATAAAAAAATTAAAATTTTTGAAATTCGCCCCTTTTGGGACCCATTTATCTCGTAAACGTTACATACCACATGAAATCTGATGGCATACTCCAGATTGGAAATTTTTTAAGGAGTACACTGAAAGAAACCCCATTAAAATCTGATAAATAATAAACATTCTACAGTAAAATATGTGAAAACACCAAATTTTGCCCTTTTTGGTCCCTTTTTTAGAAACGGGAGGGGCCACAAAACCCAATGCAATTCCTAGCCTTCCTTTGGTGCCAAAAAACATTGTGTTAAAATTTCAGAAGGTTTGATCAACTGGAACTTGAGTTATTGACCAAAAACAAAAGTGTCTACAGACGACAATAACGCCGACGACGACAATAACGCCGACGACGACAACAACGACGACGACGACGACAACGACGACAGCACCATACCATTATACGACCACAAATTTTTTGCGGTCGTATAAAAAGTGGGGTTCCAACAACAACAACCAAATCTAGCCTCTGGATCAGCCAATGGGTTATCTAATATATTTTTAATTAACGGATTGATTGATTTGTGTTATTTAAGACAGGAATACCATGCAAAATAGAACAACATTAAAACTAAATAACATATAACATAAAAATATTTTTTCCACCAAAATTAGACCAAATAAGAATTAAAATTAACAAATATCCAACATTCAACAACAACACAATTCTCAATAAAATGTTTGTTTGACATTTGCCCAACATGAAATACAATGGCAGGTGGCATTTTTTTGAACCACATTATATTGAGAATTGTATGATAACAAAACAAAGTGACTTACAGCTAGAAGTATCTCCATTACTCAAAGCAGCTTAAAGCAGGGATAAAATATCTGATTAAAAATAAGTAAAAATAAGCAATTTTAATGTGGTTGTCTCCCTTTGAAATATGTTATGAATTACCTCCCTTTACATTTTTTTCTCAATTTCAAGATTAAGGAAACAAGGTTGACAGATAGAAAATTATGATGGTGAAATTAAATACACCCCTAAAATATAAAGAGTAGCACTTGATGACAACTGAAAATCAAGAGGTCACTTAAAATTAAGGAACAAAAGATCTATTTTATCAGTATTGATTTTTTTTTGTTATATGTAATTTGTAAGCATCAACCAAACAAAAATTTACTGCAAAAGCTGAAAGAAGGTGCAAGAAAAACTATTGAAAAAACAAGTGTGATGCCTGCTGACATATAAATTAATTCAAAATCTTTCAAGCTTTAAATAGGATACAAGAATTAAGCTATTTTCATTTTTATACTATTCTGACAGACAGCCAGACAGACAGCTAAAGTGACCCCTTAGTGTATTTCTGATTAAGAGGCCACAGACATTTAGAATTGGTTTTAAAAGTGTATATATGGCAGATACAAAAAGGTCAAAAGATAGAAATTTGTGCAAAAGTTACAAAGCACAAGACAGACAAGAAAAATCATTGATACTTAGTATTGAAAACAAGGTGAAAAATGTACATTTTTAAAAAAAAAATTGCCACAAAAAGAAACTTTGACCTATTTATATCAAAGTCCTTGCTCCTTAAAATACCTTTAGAAGTGTCCACATATTTCTCTGAATATAAAGTCATACTTATGTAAAAATCCTTCCCTGCATATTCATCATGTTCACATCAAAAGCAAGGTATGGAAAGCAAAACCAGGAAATATATCCATATGGATGGAAATTCCATATTACGGAAATTCCTATCAGTGTTTGCACATTGGCAATTGTTATGATTGCACGACACTTATTACATCTAATTGTAGATATTGTTATTAGTGGTTTACAATTAAATCATTATTGTAATATCTTTCCTGTAAGGAAATTGAAAAACTTATGTCGGGAATTTATATTGTCAAGAAGGTGGAAGATATCTGAATATAAGCTTTTTTTTAAATGTTTTTTTGGTTTATGCTTAGACCTTTTCCTAACTCTAACGGTGACAGCACATTGCAATATCTCTTGAAAAACACAACTCTGGTCCTGCACTCTGTTGGTGAACTGATTAAAAACAACTGAAAGATACAACCAGAGGCTCCCTGGAGCCTATATTGCTCACCTGGCTTTCAGTTGCCACAATCAAGCTAACATTGTAAATTATACAGTTGAACTTCAGTCTCTCAAACTTTGGTAGAGCAAACACCATCATAAACTTGGACTCTATTTTAAGTCTGATCATGTTTTACTGTACTTCTTTGTTGGGCTTTTTTGACAAAAATTGTAGATTGCTAAGGACCACTTTCGACACCATGCAGTTTTGAAGTCGAGACATCATTTGGTAAATGGCAGTAACAACATTTTTTAACACCATATCTTTAAGTTACGACATCAATATCCACTTAGAAACCAAATTTCATTGAGATCAGACAATGTTGAATTTTCCTGCCTTTTTTGGCAGCCATTTTGAAAATGGCGGTCTATGAACAATTTTTAACATCAGTTTTGAAGTTGCTACATCAATACCTTTTTGGAAACTGAATTTCAATGAAATCGGACAATGTTGAATTCACCCGCCTTTTTGGCGGCCATTTTGAAAATGGTGGTCAATGAACAATTTTCTCAACACCGGTTTTGAAGTCGTAACATCAATATCTATTTGGAAACCAAATTTCATTGAAATCGGAAAATGTTGAATTTTCCCGCCTTTTTTTGGGGGCCATTTTGAAAATGGCGGTCAACCAATAATTTTCAACATCAGTTTTGAAGTCGCCACAGCATTGCAAACATTTTATCAATTTACACTTAACCTTCATCTACTATAGTTTTGAAAATAAAAGATAAAAAATATGAAAATTTTGAAAATTCCGTGAAAAAAGTGCAATAACTCCTGCAAGGGTTTTTGGATTATCTTCAAAATTTCAGGGTGGGTAGATCTTTACATGCTGAACATTTTTGCAATAAAAAGTTGACTTCTATCTCTTAGAGTTTTTCTGATAAAAAATAAATAAAGTTAAAATTTCGCAAATTTTACAGAAAAAGGGCAATAACTCCAAGAAGGGTTTTCGGATTTTCTTCGAAATTGCAAGGCAGGTAGATCTTTCTATGCTGATCACTTTTATTATATGTCAGATTTTTGATATCTGTAACGGTTTTTGAGTTATTTGCGAAAAACAGCAATTTACCCCTATGTTCTATTTTTAGTAACAGCAGCCATGTTGTTTGGTCTTCGGACTAATCGAACACAATTTTTTAAACTGCATACCCTGGTGATGCTTCAGGCCAAGTTTGGTTACAATTGGCTCAGCAGTTTCAGAGGAGAAGATTTTTGAAATTGTTGACGGACGACGGACGGACGACGGACGCAAAGTGATGGCATAAGCTCACATGGCCTTTTAGGCCAGGTGAGCTAAAAAGGTGTCAACACCTACCAGCAAATGGCTCCAAGTCATCTCCTAATAAAACTTCATTGCCACTTCCAGTACTGGATAACCTTGATGATCTTCTCATAACCACTACTTCTTCCTGTTCTTCCTTGGTCTGGTCATGTGACCTACTTTCACTTTCACTTTGAGTGGCATCTTCAGTTTTAAGATCTGTTGATTGGTCAGTTATTTTGTCACCTGAAGATTTATCTTCCTCCGTTTTCACATTCATATCTTCTGTTTCTGTTTCTATGTCTCTAGAACTTCTCTTGTTCTGAAAATATACAACTTTTTTTTAATACTTGAATCTTGTCTTTTTTATACAATAAGGAAGGACATTTTCTCATCTAAGCATTACTTTGGATAAGCAAGACAAGAGTCATTCTGATAAGTGGATATATCATGTTGAGCATATAACAGTTGAATTTGATGGCTCAAACTGAAATAACTCAAAACACCATGGATGTCTCCAACCCTTTTTGGTTGTCCCTTTCTTATATATTTTTTGGTGAAATTAATTAATTATAGTTTTCATAACGAGAGAGAATTGTATATCGATGGATATCAACTAGAGTTATGTAATTTCAAAATATAGTAAACAAGCCTTTGGTGAGTTTATTATATTTGAAATTATATAACAAGAGTTGATATCCAGTGATATACAATTCTTTCGAGTTGTTAAACCTATTTCATTATGATTTTCATAATATCTAGTGCCGAACTGCTGTTTTTGTTTCAAATAACAACACCGTTGCTAGGTAACAACGAGATTTCAAAGTTGTCCAATAGAAACGTCGAAAAATAATAGCACATCACATGTGGCGCTCGACCAATGAAATTCCTGTAAAAGCGATTCAACAAGTTCATATCTAACTCCAGCTTCAAAGTCTCGTTGTGTACCAAAAAATAACTATCCTTGCAAGGAATAGATAATAATCGTGCACCATAAGAGAATATGTTTTTGGCTGTTTTTGGACCTTTCTGTTCTTTTAAATTCTTACTTTGTGTTAACTGTTGAAGGTAAATAAAAAGTAGTTTACTGTTTATCATAAAATTTGTGTTACTTGTTTCAAGCTGTTATTATGCATTTAGATTAATTGTTAACTGTCAAATATTTACTTTGTTTTAACTGTTAAAGGTCCATAAAAAACATGGTTTATTGTACATCATAAAGATTGTGGCCGTTATCATGGATAATTAAATTTACTGTTAAAATTAATGATTGCTATTAGTAGCTTGATAATGAAACCCCCCCCC